>PVLD010001276.1:0-210378 GCA_004027595.1 Dinomys branickii
CTCTTCCTCCTCCTCCTCCTCCTCCTCCTCCTTCTCCTTCTCCTCCTCCTCCTCCTTCTTCTTCTTCACAGTACTGGGAGTTAAATCCAAGGTTTTCATACTAAGGTACATTCTTCTTCCACTCCCCACCCTGCCCCCCACCTTGATATAGGGTGTCACCAAATCACTAAACTGCCAGACTGGGCCTGATCCTCCTGCTTCAGTCTCCCAGAGTGCTGAAACTACAGCCATGCATCACCACACTCGACATCCTTTATGTTTTAAAATTTGCTTTGGTTCTTTATATACTTTTGATAGAATCCAGTATATTCACTGCCATGGTCTGAATACTCACGGCCTCCCATTTATGGTTTTTAACTTAGTCCCCTATGTAATGATATGGGGAAGGACAGCTGTAGTACATGATTAGGTCCTGATGACAGAATCCTCATCAACTGGATGAGTGTCCTCATTAAAACAAAACAAAACAAAGCAAAGCAAAACAATAATGGGAGCGTGTTTGCCCCTTCTGCTATGTGATGATGCAGCTAAGATGCCTTAACGAACTAGAATCTTGTAGCTGGCCCTCTCCAGCTACAAACTTTGTTATTCTCTTGAGTGTTCACATCCCTTCCTCTAGAAGCATGAGTGTTGTAGTAAGGTTTCACAAAGGAAACATTTTAATACAGGAAATACAATATAGGATTACTTTATAGTAGTTACCCAAATAACCACATACAAAAGAGTGCAAGAAATCTGTCCACATACTAAAGATCCAAAGAATCCAGCTGAGGACCTGGGTCCTATGCCAATGTCTCCATGAGTCCAACTGGAGGTCTGGAGCCCACGACTGTGTCTCATGCAAGTCTGTTTCATGGATCTGCTCTGGGAAGGCCCAAAGGTTAGTGGTGGAATCTAGAAAGTCTATGCCAGTAGAATGAAGGATCTGTGCTAGCAGGCTGAGGGATCTGCATTGGATCCAGGAAGCAATATACAATGTAAGAACCAGAGCTCCCCTGAAAATTACCACAACCATCCTTAGCAACAACAAGATCTTGAGCCCCTGAGACAATGAGAACAGCCAAGTTCGTATCAGGAAAGCCAGCATGAAAAGTTCCTCCAGGAGAACCAAGAGCCCCACTTCTTCCTCTCCAGTTCTCTTTTTTATGCTGTTGGCAACAGTCCTCAGGTGAGCCCTCCACACCCAGAACCATGCTGATCAGTTGGGTGCTACAAGTTGACCACTGATTATCAATCCTCCACAGTGAGATAAATCTCTTTAGTTTATATGCCACTCAGTCTATGATATTTTGTTATAGCAGCCCAGACAGACCAACGTCTGAATTACCTGTCTGTGGAGGAAGCAAAGGGAATTCAGGTTCAGCACCAGGAGAACAGTACCTACCTCAGCTTTCCCCATAATCATTATGAAACATTGCAAGTCATGATGTTGAGGGGCTGAGCTCCTGCAGACCTTGAGGAAAGTACTCAGCTGGCCATAGCAGAGGAATTATAAAAATTCTCAGAGGAGCAGCAGGAAATAGTTAATAAAACTGAGAGTGCACAAAATAGCATGCCTTCCTTGTTAAACGCTCCAGATGCATAAGAGGAGATAACCACATGGAAGGAGAGAAATCTTACACTTACATTACTTAGAAGCAATCATGGTGTATCAACTACATATAAAAGTAAGCAAACCTAAAATTAGGATGAAAATGCATATCAAATAAGGTATCAACGGGTGTCCAGCTTGTCAAAGAGCTCTGATAGTCACGGCACATGCAGTCAAGGAGGTAATGTTTGCATTTTATGATTTTGGAGCTAGCAGGGTGTGTTGGCATTCACAGTCCAAAGAATAACCATAGACATGGGCGGAGTGGATCTGAGAGGACTGGGACATGCAGAGGTCAAGGTATTGGGCGGATCATCCATGGAGATGCTGAAGATACTTACTACAAGGCAGACTGTAGGGAAGAAAAGAGGACTGTGGACTAAAGTCTTTGGTAAGTGAGAGTGAGTGATGAGAAGAGAGATAGAAGGAATATGTAAACCGTAGCATAGGGAAATTTTTACAGGGGGGGACAATAATAATCTGAAAGCTGCACTTAAAGGATCCAGGAAAGTACTGTCTTTATTTCCTGCTCCTGTGAAATAAAGGAAGTAAGGAAAGACAATGGTCTTCCCTGGCGAGGCTAAATAGTGCCCCAAGAGGGCCTACTTACGGTTAGAAGAAAATACAGTACAGATATAGGACATTCAGCATAAGCCAATAAAACATACAAGGCTCAGTAAATATTGTCACTATTTAAATGCTGAAAATATCTAGAGGAGTTAAAACTGTCTCCACTTTACAAAGGAGGAAACTGAAGCTTAAAAGACTGACTTACTCAAATTTGTAGGGCTGAAGTCTACATGGCCAGAATAAGGAGGTAAGACCTTACATTCTCTCAACACATTTACTGCTGATGGGTAAATGTGAGTGACTTCTCCAGGGCTGACTCATGTGGTGGTGGATGACCCATCTCACATAAGCAAGTGGAAAAGAACACAGGCAAAAAGACTTACCAAGAAATTCTCTGGCACTTAAGTTAAATGACTCTAAAGAAAGAATGCTTATTTAAATTTGCCTGTTGAGGTGCCTCTATTTCAATAAAATATTCTTTTAATAATAAATGCTAAATAAATAATAAGCACTAAATCTAGTAAAGGTTGCTTCTAACATTAAAATTTTGGGTACTTAGATACTGATGTACTCTCAGGAATGATTACCCCAGTTTCTACTTTTAAAATTAAGTTTCAAAAACTCAATTCATTTGTCGTACTGTTTAAGACTGAGGTCAATCACAAGTGGAGAAGGATATCATACTGCTGGACAAGAAAGGGTGGCAGTAAGACTTGGCACCTCTCTCTTCTCAGAAAAACCTCAGCAGCCACTTTCAGAAGAAGGCTAGGAGATAATTAAAGCATCAAAGATGAAGACTTTGTATCACATAAAGTCAAAACTGAAGAACTTGCAAACAGTTGCCCAATGCAGAAAAGGAAACTAGGAAAGAACAGAATGTGGGGAATCTATTCCAACACATTGCCAATTAGACCTTCTGAGTCTGACTAACATAGAAGGTGATTGGCCTAAGAAAAATGCAAGAGAGGACATGAACTCTTGATTCTGAACCAGGATGGAAGGACCGGAGGGAAGCAATGCAAAGCCAGAATCACAAGCACATCAGTTGCTCGGAAGAAGCATGTCCAAGGCTGATATGACCTACCACAAGAAAAGAGGATGATGGCCATTCTTATACATTTAGGGACAAAAACATTTCTACACATTGAATTCCTCATGAAATAAATGACAATAGTGAAACCTTCCCAAAACTCAGATTAAAATAGATATATGGCTGAATTTGAGCCAAAATATGATATCCAGTTTCAGCCACATACTTTCCGTGAAATCCCTTGAGAGCTAAATATTCTTTGAAGCCAGCAAGACTGCATTTTTTCAAATTACTATAGCTGTATATAAATAATGTGATCATATAATTTATCATCCAAACTTTGCCATGTTTAAGTTACAGTAGATATTGGTAATAAGGCCCATCCAAGGAGCACCAACTCAGATGGTCCTAGAAAAAGCAGAACACGTGATCACCTTGTATGAAAGTCTTTCTTGTATTGTAGATCACAGATGTGTTCATGCACTACGTGGTGAAAAACTTGTTTGTGTCTACAGTAACTTCAAACCAAAACTCTAGGGCTGGAGTTCATTGGTTAGCCCGGGTTGCATCTCAACAACCACTGCAGCTACTTCAAAGTAATTTAAAAACTCTCCATCAAGTAAAAACAAGTAATTATAACATATATGTACATGTATGTAATTACAGACATGCTACTGACTTATCTCTTGCAGAGGAAATTAACTAGAACTTCGGTGCATGCTTCCTTCTGTTGGCTATGCATTAATGGGAATCTTCTCCTTACTCACCATCAAGCGAGAAGCCAAAGCCCATTCAGCTGTGAAGCTAAACTTTTATAGAAGTAGTCTGCAAAATTTGCTATTTTTTTACTTTTTGAGACAAGGTTGTGCTATGCAGTTCAGGCTGGCCTTGAACACACTTTGCAGCCAGGCTGGCCTTGAACTCGTGATGACCCTCCTGCCTCAGCCTCCAGATTGCTAGGATTACAGGCGTGTGCAAACACATCTGGCTAAAAATGGCTTTTTTAAACTTTAGAAAAAGAGCATTTTGGTCAGAAGGCTCAACTGCAAAATTAAATTGACACACGTTTCTCTTTTTGAGATTATAGATGATGATGATGGGGACGATGAGGACGAAATAGTTTTGATAACCCTATGACATCATTTGCTTCTCTCTCAAGACACAAAACAATGCACCTTTCATGATATGGAGTCACCACTCATAGACGCCTGAACAAAGTAGGAGTCACGGTTCATCTCCTCTCCCCATATCCCATGTCCCACATCTCACCTGCCAGCAAGGGTGTGGATTCTACATCAAAAACACATCTTGAATGTGCTCGCTTTTCTCCAAGCACACAAATCCACACAATCCAAAGCTGCCCTATATTTGGTTAAACAGAATTCCTGGGTCTATTCTCTCTCTTTCTCATCCTCCCAAGCCACTCACAGGTAGAGTAATCTTTCCAAATACGAAGCCTCACACTGAACTGCATGAGGAACTCCGTGGTGGATTCCCGTGGACCAACAGCGCAATATCATAACTTGTCCTGGCTGAGTTGCTACTCTGTGGCTGGTCTACTGGCACTAAAACTATTACTGCATCCTTTTTCTCCCCTAAAACCAACCCTAAAGCTAACCCTAACCCTAACACTAGCCCTAACCCTAATCATAAACGTAACCCATAATCTTAATCCTAATCCTAATCCTAATCCTAATCCTAATCCTAATCCTAACGCTAACCCTAACCCTGAACCTAACCCTAACCCTAACATTGAACTGCTTGAGAAACTCCAAGGTGGTTTCCCATGGACCAACAGTACAACAGCACAACCTGTCCTGGCTGGGTTGCTACTCTGCGGCTGGTCTACTGGCCCTAAAACAATTACTGCTTCCTTTCTCTCCCCTAAAACTAACCCTAAACCTAATCCTAACCCCAACCTAACCCTAACCCTAACCCTACCTCTAACCCTAACCCTAACCTGTTTCCAACAGGGCTGTTAGGTTCTACAGCAGGGGATGATTAATCTTTTCTATAAAGAGGAAGGTAGCAAACATCTTAAGCTTTGTACACTATACAGTCTCTGTTGCATTTGTTCCACTTTACTCCTGCTATGTGAGGGCAGATATAGGCAATACATACCTGCCTTCACACCATTCTGCCTCCTTTCTGTCCCCTAACCCTAACCCTAACCCTAACCCTAACCCTAACCCTAACCCTAACCCTAACCCCAACCCTAATCCTAATCCCAACCCTAACCCTAATCCCAACCCTAACCCCAACCATAACCCTAACCCCCACCCAAACCCTAACCCTAAAACTCACCCCTAACCTTAACCTTAACTTTAACCTTAAACCTAACCCCTAACCCTAACCCCAACCCTAACCCTAACCCTAATGGGTGTGGCTGTGTCTCCATTGAACTGATTTACAAAAGCAGACATTTGACTTTGCTTGCTTTGCTGGCCATGGTTTGTCATTTCTGTCCATGGCCATTACTTATGTGCTTTTTCCCCAATTGTGGCCTCAGTACCTAACACAAAGCAGGCACTCAGCAAATATATGAATGGATTGAGTTCCTTCTATGTGACAGGAACTATGTGAATATTCATTTTCTTCAATTTTAATCAAAACGCTGGAAGGTAGGTACTATTATTTCTACTGGAAGGACAATCAAATGAGGTTCAAGAACATGAATACAAATTCACCCCAGTTGACATAGCCATTGTCTTAATTTCCTAAGACTATTGTAACAAAGTATCATAAACTGTATAGCATGCAAAAAACAGGAATTTCCACAACTTTGGAAAGTGGAAGTACAAAAATCAAGTGTCAGAAGGGCGATGCTCTCTCTGAAGTGCCAAAGCGTGAACCACTCATTAGTTTCTGATGGTTTCTTGCATTCTGTGGCTTGTGGTAGCATCGTACATTCTTGGCCTCCCTTCCCACATGGCTTTCTGCCCCACGTCTGTGTGTCTTCACATATGGGTTTTTCTGTGTCCTCTCCTTTCATTAGGACACTAATCTTTGGGTTTCACCCCTACCCTAATCCAACATGACCAATTTAAACCAATTTCACATTTGAAGACCTTTTTCTAAATAAGGTCACAATCTAAGTCTTTGGGTGGGTAGGATTTGGGGCAATTCAACTATCAAATGGTGAAATTTAAACCTGACACCTTTTCAATAGTTGTCTATTCCATCGTTATAATCTCAGGAATTAAATGAATAGTTAACACTGGTGTACACTTTTAGAACTATTTTGAGAGATAAGCTGAGAGTGTCAGTAGAAAAAAGAGCTAAAAACTTACCTGTGTGTCTGTGTCATAGTTTCTTTCTTTCTTTCTTTCTTTCTTTCTTTCTTTCTTTCTTTCTTTCTTTCTTTCTTTCTTTTTTTTTTTTTTTTCTTTTTGAGACAAGGTCTCACTATGCAGTCCAGGCTGGCCTTGAGTTCACTTTGTAGCCCAGGCTAATCTCAACCTTGAAATGATCCTCCTGCCTCAGCCTCCCAAGTGCTAGGATTACAGGCATGTGCCACTATGCCCGGCTTTGTGTCATAGTTTCTGACTAGCATCCTAAACATAATGGTATTGTGGGCTTCAAGGGCATTTGATACACATCTGATGTTTTCCTACTAACATCATTGGTTGAGCAAGGAGAATCGCATTTGAAGTGTCATGTCCCTCAAGTTAACACCTGTGGATATCAGGGCTGTAAGGTCAGTTTTTCCTAAGCTTTTCCTGAAGCATGTTTGAAGGCAGAACACAGTTTCTATGGCCCAATACATTTGGGAAATGGTGGGTTAGGCCATCTAAAGCAGATTTCTTTACTGCAGCCAGTGATTGCTTTTTAGAACTTTTTTACCTGTCAGCATACCTCGTGAATTTCTAGGAAAGAGGTATTGTGCACATTTTCCAAGTCTATTAAACACTTTTTTTTTTTTTTTCTCTAGAGTAACTCCAGGAACTAATGGGGCTACACTTTTGGAACACCTACTTTGGCTGTTTGCTTGCTTACCTAAGTACAACTAAATTCTGATTTGGGTGAGGCAGATTAGTAAAAATTCTTGAGTTTTAGAAATTTGTTCTGAGCTCCTCCCTTAATAGATGGGATTCCCAGAAGAAGGAAAAACAGCAAAGGACTACTACACCAAGACACCCACAAATTCATTGGCCAATTCCACTCCTCATTTATTTACTCACTCATTTCACATTGATGTATGGAGCCCAGGGAAGTAGCTAGAAATGCAAAGATGATTAAGAAAGAGATTTGTTTTTATTGTCATCTAATACATGTAAAAAACCATTTCCAAAAATACTTCTAATAAAGGAAAATCAATTGTTATATACTGAATTTTATTTCCCTCAAAGTTCAGATGTTGAAGTCCTGATCTTGATCTTAATTTTCTAACCTCCAGGACATTCAAAAAATTAATTTCTATTAAATAACTCACCCAGTCTGTGGTACTTTATTATGGCAGCCAAAGCAAATTAAAGTACCACTGTGACTTGCTCATTAGGTTCCTATCTTCAAAAGCTTTACTCAGCTGCTTCTAATGCCCATGGAGGATCTGCAGTGCCTTTATTTGTATTTTAGAAGAAATTCATGGGAACCAACTTGATCGTAAACTTCTTGAGCACCAGGCCTTTGTTGCATTTCCAAGCATGGCTAACAGGCAGGAATCTGGCAGAATGAATATATTGTCCACGTCTACTACCTTCTGTGCATTAATTGAGAGATGGCTTGACACATCTCTTGGAAAAAGCTAGAAATAAGAAAAAAACTGTAGTCTTTGATGGCTTAACACATCTCTTGGAAAAAGCTAGAAATAAGAAAAAAACTGTAGTCTTTGAGCTAAAAGCTTCAAATATGTCTTCTCATTTTATGCTTCTCCTTTATTTTGAGATCATTAGGTTTGCCCCCATTTTATAGATAATGAAACAGAGGTACAGAAAGGTTGAATGATTTGGCCAGGATCATAAAATCTGTAGTATAGCCCAGATTCCAATTCAGTTCTTTTGTTCTTCTTGAATATATACATTCATATATATATATGGTACAAATATTCACACATATGTTATACTAAAGGAAACAGGTACAATCTTTTTAAGAAAGTGAGGAAAATGTAATGATCAGTGTTTTCACCTATTTACTATGGAAAGAACTCTCGCTAGAGAACAGCATGTGTAAAACATAATTGAAAATTTTAGGGCCAGGGATAAAGCTCAGTGGCACAAGTGCCTGGCTGGCAAGCACAAGGTCCTGAGTTTGATTCCCAGTACTAAAAAAAAAGAAAGAAAATTTTAGTGGACTATATATTTATCTCACTGACATTCTTGTAAGTGATATGAGTAACAAAAGTTAGAACAATTTTAAATCACATAAATAAAGATAATACTTATAAAGCATTATAAGCACTTATGAAAGATCAACCATTGTTCTTAGTTATACATCTGCTTGAGAACTATTTGGTAAGCTAAAGAAAAATGATAAATAGCGTCCAAAGTCAGATAAGAACAACGACCAGTCTTTGAAATGATGCCACCTGGTTCCTGTACAGATAAACTGGAAAGATTTACTTTGGAAAACATCAAAGAGGGCCCCACAACTGGTTCAAATCCTTGACACATTTTCAGTTAAAAGAGTGAGAAGTAGGAATAGTCTAAAGGGATAGTGAGTCCTCCATTACTGAAGGCATTCAAATGGATGCGTCTGCCTAAAAGCATCTCTTACATCGAATGGAAAATCAACTACCTTCTTAAGTCTCTTGAACTCAAGAGATCTTAGAATTCACAGATTCTCATTGTCATCTTCCTCCTCATTAACAAAGTTAGGCTTGGAGGAAAGAAATGGTATGTCTCCTCTGTAACTGTAGGAAGAATCCCCCAGGATAGAATTGGCTCATTGCCAGACCCTCCCAGGAAAGTGTTCAATTTGAATCCTTCTGTATATTGATTCTTTTACAATTATATTAACAAAATCCAGTTTCAGAGCGGATAATATTACCTATTCTAAAACGGTTGTCTATGAATTTTCCCCTTTGTCAGCCAGGAAAACTCATCTTTAAACCCTAGTACTGGGCCAGGGATGGAGCACAAGGTTCTTCAACCTAACAGGATATGCGTGTTTGGACCAGGGTTTTGGAGAAGCACCTGTAGAAACTAACAAGAGAGAATAAGAGATGAGGGTGTGTATCATTCGAGGAATTGGAGTGGATAATCCATTTCTGAACAGAGAAGTGCAATTATGCGTGATGAGATTACCCAGGGCCCCAAATGCCAAATTAAAGAGCTGCTGTGTTGTGGCGGCGTCTTGAGGGGGAAATCAGGGTACACTGCGGTACAGTCCTGGGGAGAACGGGTCAAGCCAAACACTGCATGGAGGATCACAATGCACGCCGTCGGAGGGGTGTGGTGCGCGCGTGTGCGCCAACAGTATCCAGAAAATGACATTACTGTGGCGGCGAACACTTGACTGTGAAATGAAAAAGACATGGTGGCAGAAGGAGACAAACCTGTATCCCGAGGGCGTTCCACCCTGCCGTTGGGAACGCTGCGAGCGTGCAAAGAACACTAGCGCTGGGGCGAAGGTGGGAGCGAGGATGGTGACGACGCACGCACCTCGGGGAGAAGCAGGTCTGGGGAGGGCGCCAGCGTCCGGGGCCAGAGGGGGGCGGCTCCCAGGTGAGGGGCACCTGGGGAGGGGCGCGGGGCTGTGCGCGCCGGAGGGCGCGGGGCGCGGCAGGGGCGCGCGTGGCCGGGGCAGGCGGGGCGGGGGGCGCCCGTGGGCGGAGCGGCGCGGCTGCGAGCGAGCGCGAACCTCCCCGAGACTCCGCCTTGCCCGCACCCGGACTCCTGCGCCCGCCGCGGCCCCGCCGAGCAGCCCCGCCGGAGAAGCCTGAGATCCCGCCTGCCCCGCGCCCCGCGCCCCGCGCCCGGCCCGCCCGGCGTTCCTGCCCCGGCCCCGCGCCCCGCGCCCCGCGCCCCGCGCCCCGCGCCCGGAGCCCCGAGCCCCGAGCCCGCGCCGCCCCCGCGGACCGAGGCTGCGCCGCGCGGCGGCCGGCCGAGCCTCCCTCGCCGGGGCCACCCAAACAAAGGCGGGCCGGGCGCCGGGTGCGCAGCACCATGAGCGCCGGGGCCGCCGCCGCGCCCGGCTCCGCTCCTCCTCCCGCCGCCGCCGCGCGGGCTCCGCTGTGAGGGCGGCAGGGCGCAGCCGCGCGCGGACAGGGAAGGCGAGGCCGGCGCCGCGACCATGTCCTCGGCCGTGGGGCCCCGCGGGCCTCGGCCGCCCACGGTGCCGCCCCCGATGCACGAGCTGCCGGACCTGAGCCACCTGACCGAGGAGGAGAGGAGCATCATCATGGCAGTGATGGACCGGCAGAAGGAGGAGGAGGAGAAGGAAGAAGCCATGCTCAAGTAAGCGCCCGCCGCGGACCCGCCCGCAGCCCGCCGCCCGCCTGCGCCCCCGGCCTCCCGCTGCGGGCTGGGGCGGAGCCGGCCGGGCCGGGCGCCGGGGATCCGGGCGCCGGGGAGAGTGGCCGGGAGCCGGGAGCGAGGCGGGAGTCTGGGCGCCCGGGCCGGGGGCGGCGGGCCACGCCGGGCGGGAGGACCTGATCCGGGCGGGCGCGGGTGCGGGCGAGGCGGGCAAGAGCAGGGCAGGGCAGGGGCAGGGGCAGGGCAGGGGCAGGGCAGGGGCAGGGCAGGGGCAGGGCAGGGCAGGGCAGGGGCAGGGGCGTGGGTGGAGGGCGGCCCCGGTGCTGAGGACAGCGCCTCCGCTCTTCCTGAGTTGTTTGGGAGGTCGGAGTTGCCTCAGCCCAGGGTGCCTCTATTTATATAATAAAGACGCTTATTTTTAGGGTTCGTTTCAGTACTCATTCATCTCGCAGATCAAGGCTGGGTCTCTTTTGGGCAGTTGCCATCTTTGGCAACCCGCCTCCCCGGCTTCTCTTTCGCCTTCTCTTCATAGTGGTACGCAAAATACCTGTGTGGAAACAGATTTTCTTACCCACGTCTAGTGCCCTGGGCAATGCAAAGTTGTTTTTTCGGTATTGGTGTGGGGACTTTTTTGGGGGGTTGGTTTTTAATAATGGGAGATGCTGACAGGGATTGTGGCCTGAATAATATAAAGGTTCCTCTTTGCCGGTTTCGGAGAAACCCCTGGGGCCTGCTTATTCCTGGAGGAAGCAGCCCAAGACAGCATTGAATGTGTGCACATGGTCTCCCCCTCCTCAGAGCCCCTCAGCCCTCAGGGGATCGCTGCCTGGTGCCCCATTTTCCCGGGGGAGGTTGCTGGTGGTGCAGGAGTGTGTGACATAGCTGCTGCCCGCCTTAGAGAAAACTGCTTACAAGGTCCTGGCATGGAGACTGGGCTTCCCTGCTCCCTGGGTCTCCCATGGACAGGAGCTGAAGGGGACCCCTGGGAAGTCTTCATGTATTTAGGAAAGTTTTCCACTCTAGGGCGAGGGGCTGCGGGGCCCTTGACTAGAACTGGTTCCTTCCTGTCTCCTGCTTAGCTAGCAGGTGTATCTGGGGGCAGGCGGTTGGCACGAAGAGCCAAAGGGAACCTGTTGCATCTGGAGTTCGCTGATTGCACAGAAGGACAGGGAGGGGGCAGGGGTGGTGCCTGGCTCAGTGCATACCCAGCATGGCCTCTCTCCCACCCCCAGGACTGCCTCCTGTGGAGCACATGTGCCACGGAGGGAAGGAAGCTTTATTCCACTTGCCCGAGTACCACAGAGCCTTGCAGGAGAGGGGCACGGGGGCTGTGATGCAGACAGATGCCCCCAAGCAGTCCAGCTGCCTCCTAGAGCAGGGAGGGGGATGCTGAGGGACAGCTGCGGGTGGCAGGCCGAAGCAGAATAGCAGCAATCCAGTCATTCCTGCCTTTTGATTTTAGACTCAGAAAAAAAGCTGCTCACTGGAAGGCCAGAGGTGGCCTGGTTCTGTAAGAAGCAGCAGGTTTCTGAATTCCCTGCTCCTTCTCATCCAAAAAAACGAATACATTAAGCCCACTGGCTTGACAGAGGCAGAATCCCTGTTAATCTGCTGCCTGTCCCCAGTGGAAGAAAGACGTCCCTAGTGCTGCAGGCTTCCCCTCTTCTGAGACTGGAAGTAATGGATGTTGTCTGATGGTGCTGCCCTCTGTCTGTCTGGTTGTGAGTCCGTCTGTCTTCATTGGCTGTAGCCCTGGCCACTTGTCCTGGACATCTCTTCTCCTGGTCAGGATTTCCAGGTTTGCTGCTGCTTCTTTTGGTGTTCCCTGCAGTCAGCAGGTGGATGGAGGCCTCTGGCAGCTCGTGAAAAACATGGGCTGCTGCTTGACAGTGTCCTGCTGGCAAAGGGAGGCTCCGTGCAAATAATGGCCATCACACCTCCTTATTGGCTGTTTAAAGCATGAGGGAGAGTGGTGGATTTTTTTGTGGGAATGGTTGGATTTTAGGACAGAATTTCAAACCTGCTAACTGCCTAGGGGCAACAATTACAAGATTGTGTGGGTTTATGCGGACAAATACAAACTAGGAGCACTGTCCATCTGCTCGTGTCTGACATCTTTCTCACTGCTTTCCCTGTGACTGCTTTCCACTTGCTTGCAAATATTATTCCTTTATTGCACTGATTTTCGCAATATTGCAGTGTGTGATGCTGTTATACAACAGCTCTCTATAATCCTGGAGCCCTGCGTTAACTTTATCAACCAGCTTCCTCTGCTAATGTCTTGGCCTCTTGTGCAGGGGCGGATTGGTGAGTGTTTGCTGCCATGTGAGCGTGTCATGTTGTCTGCATTTAGTGGAACAGTGTTGGACTTTTTTTCTAAGAAACACTTTATGTCTTAGAACTGGGGGTTGTGGGGGCTATTCAGACAATACACATACGTGGGGAATTAATGATGTATAGTCATAGATGGGTTTCTTTTCCAGACTTTGCATTACAATACATTGGGAAACAAGGTGCTTTTCACAGGGCTTTAAAATGTTTGTTAAATCAGGAAAAACTTTTTGTGGTAATGCTTGGTCCACAATTTCACCTATCTCAGACATGACTTTCATAAAATAAAATAACCCTGCAGAACTAAAGTCGGGGAGCAGAGCAATAAGATTGGAGAAAACTTCCTTTTGGGATCATTATAAAACTATTGTCTGAACACTACCCACTGTGAATGATGTGTCTTTCCATGAAGCTTAAAATTAGGCATGAATAGAATGAAAAAAGTTTTATGGATGAATACCCTAAAGCAGCATTACAAAATATCAAATATATATCTGTACAATTTCATTGGCCTTCATTGTAACTTCTGACTTGAATTTGGTTTTGATAATGTCCTTAAATATGTGTAGCTAGAAACAAATCAAACTACTTTCACCTCAAGATTTTAGAAAAATTCTCTGTGAACTAAGAAGTACTTTGTAATAAATGAATTAATTTTTTATGCAAAGTGTACTCGTTTTCAATACTAGGACATCATAACTGGAAGTAGTTGACTCCTACAAATTGTATTTGATGATTGAATAGTTATCTGCAAATTGGAGGTTTTCTGTTCATCTTAGGGCCATGTGTGTGCATGTATTCTGGAGGGTTTTTGAAACCTCACTTGTCTTAATTATACTGCATCAAGTAATTGTCACTAGACATCATGAGCCTAATGTGGTACCTGGGCTGAAAACTATGTGATTTGGGATCTAAATCACAAGTTCTCAGTCTATGTAAAATCGTTATTCCTTTTTGCATTTTTAGAAAAGTCTAATAGTGAAAAGAGATACAAAATGGTGAGGGGAGAAAAATAAAATAAAGAGAATTAAAGGGGTGGTTTGAGGATAGGAATTGAGAACAATACTGCAAATTAATAAAAATAGCTAACTTTTATGGAGCATTTCTCTGATACCAGCCATTACTCCAAATATTTAGTACCAAATAAGTATGCTGTGCTCACTTAATATGTGCATAAATATTAGTATTCTCATAATAACCTCAGCAGAAGCCAAGTCAGGTGTTTCAATTCCCAAATTCTTGCCCTCGACTCAGAATTCCAGTAATAGCTAAGCCTGACTCACTTAAGAATATGGCCCAACCACAATCCAAATCTAGATCTTTTAGTCCAAATCCAACTCTTTCCCCAGATACTACACTTTCTTTCTAACAAGAAGTAACCTCTGTTTCATATTGTCTTTTCCTTCAATGAATTTCTGGTCTTTCTTCAATTTCAGAGATGCAGTTGGACAAAAGATGGGCTGGTTCAGCATATCAGCTTCTGATCCCTGGAGCTTCATGCATGCACATTAATAGACTGTTCTGTGCATGGAGGGAAATGGAGTTGTCTCCAATGGAAGGAAGAAAAAAAAAAACCATTGTAGTGTTCTGGAAAAACCATTCACTTTAGAGCCCTGTGCTTTGGAGTTCTCATGCTAGCACTTCCACTTCCTGTGTACACATGGAAAGAGTACATGGGAATGGGATGAGGTTGCTTTTCTTGTTGACATTCCAAAGCCCATGGTGTGCATTGATTTTACAAAGAGTATTGACTTTGGCCTTCTCCCTGTCTTCTTGTCGGGGAACCTAGCATGTATTTCTCAATCACCCATCAAAGCTACTTCCTTTGTGGAAGGGAGACAAAGTAGGAGAAGAATTCCTCTAACTTCAGTTTTCATTCTTTGCCTCCCTCCAAGCAACCATAATACTGCAGCCTGAAATATATTCATGAGGCTTCTGGTGCGAGACTTCAATTAGGAACTGGGCAAAGAATGGAAATTGGAGTGAGGAACCAGGGCAGGCAGTGGTACAGTACCCATGTGTGTAGGCGTCAGATTTTTATTGGCAGAGATTTTTATGCCTTGTACCCAGACACGGACTGCCATATTGCTCAAGCAGGCACAAGCAAGAAAAACAAAAAGGTAAATTGTAAAGACAGAAAGAAACTGAAGCATCAGCAGGAATCTACCTGTTCCAAGATGTCATATTATGCAGAAAAAAAACTTTCACAGTTTCTCTCAGAATCTAGGCTTCTTGGCACCATTGGTGGGTGACGTTAGCCTCAGCAAAAGTTAACTCTGAACTCTATTGTAGTTTTCCACTTTCAACAAAAACCTATCTTAATAAATGTGCATACCTGGTACTGAGCTCTGAAATGTTCATGGAGAAATGTTAAAAAAAGGAAGCATAAAAAGTAAAAGAGGTGAGCAGCGATGAAAAAGCATGAAGACTGAGATAAAACCAGTAGTTTGCATTTTCATCAATCTTTATGATTGGTGAAATAGAAAGGCGTTACTTTTAAGCAGAAGTAATAGAAATGCTATCACTTAAGTAATTAGATTATTAGACATATACTATGGAAACTATTGGGAGATACATGTGCTACTGCTGATTTGAATTGTAGAACCACCATATCTTGGGAATGTTATTTGCTCAGTTAAATGGGAAGAATAATTTACATACTTCTCAGAAAAATATCCAGTGTGAATTCCTGAAATCATATTATTATTCTCCTACATCTATAAAAGGCATATGAGTGAGGCTGCTATTCCATGGATTATAGAATCCAGTGTGTTATATTTCATTTTTTGTTATAGACTGTTTTCTATTTTTTAAACATCATTTTCTGTTTGGTCTTGTGATATTTTAGGGTTGCTCCTGAGAGCTGAAATAAGTTTACTTTAGCACATGGTACCTAGAGTAATAGAATGCCAAATGAACAAGCATCCCAAAGCATTGATTGCTTTGGGGTTTTTTAAAAAGTTTTTTAAAAAGTATACCAAGTTATGAGTTTTGTGGTTTGCTTCCCTTTGGAGTAACAGACCAACATGTATTGTATATCTTCTATGCAATAGACATTGGGCTGGAGGCTTTGGAAATTTTACGCTCACCTCTTGATGAGAAGTTTAGTCTGTCAGCATTTAGTAGTAGGGAAATTTTTACAGCTATGATACTTTCCTGACTCTTTGCTCATGGCATTTGATCCTAGAATCCAGAGAGCAAAGCTTTAAAGGAGCTGGAAAAGACCGTCATCTGACTAAACGTCTTCCATGCTTTCTGAGGATCCAGTCTGGGTTCTTGAGTTCCCATTCTGTATGTGCTTGGATCTTTCCTGATTTATGCGCTGTCTGGCTCCTAGGGCTGCCTAACACCTTACAATGTTCTCACTGTTCTTTTCCACTACGAGGTTACCTCTTTTCAGCACTATGCTGACTTTTATTTATCAGGCAGCCTACTTCTAACAAAGTATCCTATGATATTTAGTTCAGTGCTGAAACCAAGTATTAGAATTTCAGTATTAAAATTGAGTCAGGGATAAGGATGTTTGGATAACATTAAAGAGTAGGTCTCTACTTACAGATTTCTCTGGCTTAGTTCCTATCATTTTAAAAGTGCTGTGGCAAAAAGTGGAGGGGAAGATCAGAGAAAGCTGGTAGAAACTGGACTAGATTCCAGCTTGAACACTATTATTCTGTATAGGTCTGAACATTATCAAATGAACTTCTAACTTCAGTTTCCTTATGTATAAATGGAATTCATAAAGGCTAACTTCTAATGGTAAACATTGTAAAGGGGAGGCATTTCTATCATGGTAAATTGGAGGTGTCTTTAAACTTTCAATTATTATACCCACCTCCAAATGCCATTATCATGTTTACTGTTTTAAACTATAGAAGAATCCCAGGTCATCTTTTCCTATGGTCTGACACTCCTGGGGTGCTTGGGGAATTGGGTCCTGGTGGAAGGAACCATCTTTCTCATCCTGGGAACAGGGCAGTGTGGCCAACATTGTGACCACCAGCATGAGAATTTCATAAGGAATTAAAAAGTGAAGTAATGCCAGGGCCTGATCTGAGATTATTCTTCCTTTGTTAATGTTTTTCTTTCTTTGTCATTAAGTAGCTCATGAATGCTTTTTGCACCAAAAGCAATGTGGACAAATGAAAAGCGTGAAATAGTTAAAAGGTAATCCTGATGGGAAAATTTGAACAACAGAGGGTACTTTCCTCATCTTTCACTAGGAAAGGAAAAAGACCATTGATTTCAGTGTCACCGGCTTTAATAAATTATTCAGTTTCAGAACTATAGGAGTAAGGGGTCATGTACTTACCAATTAGTTTCTCTTTCTTGTTAGTTTACTATTGAATGATGTCATAAATTATATGTACTCAAGAATTTTTGAAATTTCTGTACTAAATGCTTTAGGTTTAGATAGATAGATAGATAGATAGATAGATAGATTCTCACACTCATATCAGGTTTAAGTACACTTAATTTGATATAGATCAATTTAAAACCATAGTGCAGAATTGGCTTCAGGTATTTATCAGTTGGTATTTTAGGGCTGCTTCCATACATATGAATGTTTTGCTTAAAGAAAAAGACATTAGTGCTGTTTAGAAGGTAATTTAGGTGTTGATTTACCTCCATTTTTTTATACCAAAGTTCCTGCTATAATTATGGATAGTGTTTCTTCCTGTAAATTTTCAGTGTCAACCTGGATAACAAAGTATATTGTCTTCCCCTTTATAGAATTTGCTTCCCATTCCCCAAATTATTCATTTGAAACTTTGCAAAATCAAGCAATTAATCTTTTTAAAGAACCTTATAAGTAAGTAATGCAAGCAAGTTGTAGATGTAGAATCTTTAAAACCATGGGTAAATAGGAATGCTTTTGCTGATAATAAAGTGTTATCTTTCATGTATTGCTGCTGTTTCTGTATGCATGCTCCTTTTGATGTCAAAGCTGAATTTAAATTTTTAAGCAATTTTTAAATAATAGCACTATCATTATGAATTACAACTGCATACAGAAGTCTCTTTCCAAAAATTCTCTTTTGTGCCTTGAAAAGTACAGCCTACACTTTAAAGAAGATGTGTGTGAATTCATTTAAATAGATTTTGATAATTCCTCAGAGAAGTTTAGATGGTAAGGTTAGACAATGTTATAGGAAACAATTTCATGCAACTCATAAGTAATTAACGCTCTTAATTAGAATATCAGCTATTTTAAAGAAGCATAGTGAATGAAAAGTACAGCTTTATGTACTATAGAAGATGATCCCTTGCTAATGATTTACACATTATGTAGTATATTTTTATATTACCCATCACTAAACTAAGTAAGGACTGTCTGGAAGATATTATATTTACATAGAAAGGATACGGGAATTGAAAACCAATTAGCATATCTGTCATGTATTATAAATGTCTTACACAGTTTAATTTCTTTTCCTGGACTTATACATAATATGGACTCAGGAAAACTAATTTAGTCATGGTTGCTGATGGAGTTCTCTGGCAGCATGTGCTAGAGCTAATGTAGTCTACTTGATTATTTTTCAACTTACATTTCAGTCCTTAAAGCATATTGATTGGTATTTGAAGAGTACTCTTGGTCCCAAGAGGATCAACATATTTTAAAGTTGTAAGTTATTGGTGCCCAGTCAGTGCATGGCATGTTCATGGTCTTGCCCTTTAATTACAACTTTTAACAAATGTAATGAGAAACTTTTTGAAGGGGTGACTAGCTGTATTGTTTTCAGTTGATGCAGTTTATGTGTTGGGAAAAGTAGGTGAAGTATTAAAGACACATATAAATCAGTGTGCCATATTTCTTGAAATAGAAGGCATTATAGAGCCTCACATAGAGGGTCTATCCAGGTGAGAAAGATTACCTACTGCTGTGACACAGAGAAACGAAAACAAAATTAGAGGAAGCAAATGGCTTTTCCTTTCATATTTCATACAGCCTAGCAGAGATTTAGCTTCCTTAATTATCTCTGTATTGTAATATATTGGAGCTTACATGTTCTTTCCTAACCCTTCTTTCTGGAAAAAAATGGTTGTATTTCACATCTTGGTATTTGAGATAAAGGGCTATCAAAATCAGTACTCTTTTATTTTGGTAGAGGTAAAAAGTTGTACATGGACTCCACTTTGATACTGTACATGACAATTATAATAATTTTTGTGAAAATATAATTTTAAGGCTAAAATGCTTAAAATCTTCTTGCAACTAGGATAGAGATTTCAATTTATAAGTGTTTATATACACTAGGCAAAATTTAGCCCCCTAATATATCACAACTTGGGGTGAGAAGTAGACGCAAGTCAGAAAAAGGCACTGTGATCTGAGTGTTCTTCCAGACACAGGTATTGGAAAGGATTCCATCCAAAGGCCTAAGTCAATACTGAATACATTGATGACTGATAATCGTTCAAGTGCCTCGTCCCCACCTTCAGTAAAGACAGTATAACCAGAGGATCCGGGGTCCCCACAAACAAAAGCAAACAGACAAAAACAACCCACAATCCTGAATCACAAGAAATACATACTTTATTTAGTAAAGTCCTGGTTATTGAAAAATATGACATGGCTACTTGAGGGAAAGAGTAGAGTCATAGAGAATGGTGTAAAATGACTGACGGCTATCGTGAGAGCCGGAGCTCAGTTTCAGGCTCCCACTCGTACTTCCTTCTGTAATTTCATTTCCCTTTAATTTGCTTTCAGGTTTTCTAGATGTCGTTGTTTTCTTTGCTTTTGCTTGACTCTCAAATATTGACCTTTCTTATGGGTTCTTGACCTTCTACACTATGCTGTCAGTGCCTGGTCAATCTCAAGCAGTGGATTCAACAGCCCTTTTATGTCAATGAATCTCAAATCTTCTTCGATGCATTAGAATTTTTGACAGATTCTGAATTCCTTTATTGTCCCGCCTATTGAATATCTTTCCCTCGATGTGGGTGTAGGCGCTTCACACTTACTGTGACCCATCATAGATTCTTGGCTTTTGGTTCAAACACTAGTTTCTCTTTATTCTATGTCTTTGCGGATAGCTTCTCTCTGTAAAATGCACTTTTTCCAGAATTCAGTTTAAACTTCATGATCTGTGTTCTTCTGTCTCCTTTATCCGCTCCATGCATCCCTTCCTACTCTAATCTTACTTTTCAAAGTGTCTTTGCTGCTTTACAACTAGGTGACTTCTCTTATGCTTTTCTCTTGGTCAGAAATTTCTATTTCAGTCTAATTTTACCTAGCTTTTCAAATTCACTCATGTGACACCTCATCTAGAACACTTGCTGACTTTCCAGATTTATTTCAGTATTTCTTCTCTGTGCACACTTTTTCTTAACTTTTTCACTTAACATTATCCTCTCAGGACAGCATAACCTCCTGAGAGTAGGAGTGCTCTGTGTCACTGCTGTCATGCAAGCATAGCGCCTGGCATATAGCAGGTGCCCACTTGATAAAAAAGCTGAACATGAATGAATAGATTCAAAACATGGGGACTGGAGGCTGGTAAGGAGATAAGTGGGAGGATAAAGAGCAATGGTGATTCTAGCCATGAGGATTCAATCAGCAAATTATAAAAGCAAAGAACAAGCTGATTGCTTTTGGCTGTTCAAGTGAGCAGATTGGCCAGAATTTATGGGAAAATAAATATTGGATATCGGACATGACAAGGTAAAATTAAAATAGAATTATCTAATGGTCTGTGATGTTCTTGGTTTATCATTCATGGCTTTTTGAAAGAGAGTGTTCTTAAGGTATTTGAAGGCCATTGCTTAATGGAAACTTTTTTAGATTAAAACATCATTTTAGCAACAGCATAAAACTTATACTTTCTGGTTTGATATTTAAAATCAGAACAGGGGCTGGAAATACAGCTCAGTGGAATAAGCACCTGGCAGGCAAGCGCAAGGTCCGGAGTTCAATTCCTGGTTCTGCCCCCCCCCCAAAAAAAATTAGAACTGATGCATGTGACCATGAAGTATGGTACTGATTATATTTTAATAATAGTAAGTGGCCTAGACTCATCTATGTTACATGCTCAGTTAAGTGACTTAAACTTCTTGAGAGCACATGTCTTCTATTAATCGTGTTTGCTTTTTCAGTGCCTAAACCCTGTGTTCAGTATGTAGGACTTCAACAAGTGCTTGTTAAACCAAAAGCACTATCTTTGCACCTAAGAAATTGGACTGGATTGAGATGTCCATTGGAACCTAGTGACTGTGTGGTCCAGGCTTGGAAAATCCCAGAAAATATTCTGGGATGTTGAGAAATGAACTATTAGTGTAATTGTATACCATAATGCACAGAAGAAGAGTTTCTCTAATGTGAACTCTTAACATGGAATGTTCACATGCAAACTTCTGAACCTGTAGTCATGGGCGTGGAGGTCTCAGAACCTTTCTGAACCAGTGCTGGCAATAGTTGGCTGTCAAGGTTGCAGTTGACATATCAGCCACAGAAGGTTCATTTCAACTTTACAGGAGAGGAAATGAGGCCCACGTCATTAAGTTTCTACAGTTAATAAGTGAAAAGGCAAGAGGTAAGACTCACTCCAGGCCTCCTGTGTCTTAATCCAGTGTTCTGTCTCTCCATTTTAACAACAACAAATGTGAGCAGTTCTTTTTTTTTGTTGTTTTTTCAATTCTGGTTTTATCTTCTCACTCCTTAAGGTTAGTTCATGTCATGGAAAACTTCAAGGGAATTTCTAATTACTTTGTTGAGTTTAAATTTGGTGACATTGAGTATTATTTAAAACAAGTAGATCGTTGCCAGAGACAAAGAAATATTTAAAGACACCTTTGCAGTGATGTTATACCCGTATTCCTTAATTGTGATCATTTAACTTTTAATTTTTAATACTTCTCTGAGAGACACATTTTCAGTATACAGTAATTTATTTATGATTCCAAGTAGCTTGTCCTATGATGCTTTAGAATGATGTATATATTAAAATCGCAGAAGGCCAAATGACAGATGTTAGAAGCAATGATTTTGGTGGTGACGGAAAAATGTTAGGATTGAAAAGATATTTGTGAGCAGAAGCTACTGCTGCTTTTTCATTTGTTCATGTGTTTGTTTTGTGTTTTGAGGGACTGAGTATGAGCTGACTTGTGACTGCACCACTGTCTTTGTGAGTATCCAGAAGATGGGAGGGGATTCAAAATTTGATCTTGGTCACTTGGCTTTGTGATAACTTTGATAAATCCCAAAGGAGAAAACAAACAGGCTGTAAGTCAGGGACTTGCAAGAGAGAATTGGTGGGAAATGTAAATTTATATGTCACCTGTGCATGGGTGGCCATGAAGCTATAGATGAGGCAAAGAGATTCTGTTCAGAGAAGAAAAATGTATATAAACAAGAAAAATTCACTGGTAGAAGTTAAAGGATGACTAAATTCTACAAAGACTTAAAAATGACCAGAGTGGTAAAATAAATATCAGGAGAGGATTGTTTAACCAAGTAAAAGGGAAGAGGATGTTTTGAAAGAACAAAGGCAACTTGCTAGGATATCTAAAATTTAAAAGGTTTGGAAATAGCAAATGTTTGTGTCTGCGGTGACAAACTAGAATTCTTATATATGGTGGGAATATAACATGGCACAGCCACTTTAGAGAACTGTGTTAACACTATGTTACAGAACAAAAATAGAGAAAAATAATTTAGGTCAAATTTATGCAGCATCAATTGTAAATATTCTGGGACAGTAAGAAATGAGCTATTAGTGTATTAAATAGCTATTGATAGCTATTAATTGGGTGCCATAATGCACATAGGAAGAGTTTCTCTAATGTGAACTCTTAAGCACTCCGTCCAGCAGTTATTATAGGAGGCAAGGGCAGGGATGCCTGCATGTGTTGGTTTCAGAAACCAACACACTGGGTTTCAATACAGTATTCCACCACTAACAGGAAGGCCTCCACTGCAATCATTTAACCCCACTGCAGTTGTCGTTACCTGTGAAATGGGATCCGCCGGAGAAGTAAAAGAGAAAACAACGATTATATAATACACTTGGCATAGCTCCGCATACCTAGGTAGCATGAACAACTTTTGGCTACAGTAAGGATCAGTTTATGAATGTCTGACTGTAAAAAGTACTGTGCACCAGTCTTCACATCTCTTTGAGCATCCAGACAGGTGGTCTACACCGTGGGAACCCTGTTCTAGTTCCAAGTGTAGTGCTTGCTGTGTTGATAACTTATAAAAGAAATTTGAATCATACTTGGAACTTTGGTTTCTATTTGGCTAAGCCAGAATACTGTTATACATTGTGATTTTAGCACAGTGCAGTAACCTGAGCTTTTGGAACACAGAGAAGTTGGATGCTTTCTGTGAACTAGGGTCATAAACCTTATTGTAGTAGCACATTGGAATAGATTTACCCTGCCTTGTGCTTACAGATTAAATTTTTTACCTTGGTTGTTTTACTTAAACATTTTGGATCAACCTTTTCTTTTGTGATCTCTGGTGAAAACATTGGCATTTACATATATAATTCATGTAGTCTGTGGTCAGTGAAAACAGTACCCTGAGTCTGTAGCATACAGGAATAGCTCACCTGAAAATACTTGTGTTCTTCACAGGAATGCCTTAGTTTTTAAAAAAGTAAGATATCTTTCCAATCTACATTACACTAATGACATTTCCAAGTAAATATTAATAGTATGTTTTTTGTGATTTTTTTTTTTCGGTACCAGGAATCAAACTCAGGGCCTTGCACTTGCCAGGTAGGCACTGTGCTGCTGAGCTACATCCCTGGCTCCAATATTAATAGTAAATGCTAAATGAAATACAAAAATGCTCTTCAGAAATATTGTTAAATGTAAATCTAATATACTTACAAACTTATGCTGGGAAACACTTAACATAATGCTATTTTCATAGAAAATTAAGAGTGATGAGGAAAATTTTCCTGCAACTTAAAAACACAAATACATCACAGTGCTGCACCTTTGCTAGGAACAGAGTATAATAAAAATACTGAAGAAACAATGAAAGGTAAAATGAAAAGATCTAACCAACATACTAGACCTAACCATCATCACCACTATGAACTAGCTCTACCTTATTACTGCCATAGGGCAAAACACCTTCTTTTCACTTAGAAGGACATGAATGCATGCGGTAAATTTTGTTTGTAAAACTGTGCTTATTAGAATACATTCCCCTTGCTATTTTTTGGAAAACTTTCTAAAAGATAAAATTCCTTCCCTTCCTGTATTTTCTTTGTACCAAAGCAATTATAAGAATCAGTTTGACCCTCAGAATTCATATTCATTGCTTTTTTTTTTTTAATTTTGAAATTAAGAAACTGGTCTGTTTGCCCTTATTATAGCCTTGGGCATCGCCAGATCTCTCTCACCATGTGCTTGGTGATATGCAAGAGAGAATAGTTTTCCGTTTACTTTTCTGGACTCTTGGTTCAAGAGAGACTGCCCCTCCCCACGCTCACCCTTAACCAAGAGAACACTTGTTGGCTTTTGGTTTCTATTTTTATTTCTTTCGGGAAGAATTAATTGCTAATTTGGGCAGACACTTCATTTTCCTTCTTCTCTTCTCTCTTCTCCTCATTACAGGAGACAGAAATATGAGAAGCTCAGTGGGGAATTTTCCCAGAAGAAAGAAATGAGGCATCTCTTGCTGTATAATGCTAGGCATTTCTGGAGAAGAGGGACTTTCCTCTCACTCAGCCCTGGGGCTGTCCCCACTGAGAATATCCAGCTCTATGTGCCGCCCCTCGAGGCTGCTGGCAGGGAACTGTGGAGTGGTGCCCCGCAGATAGGGGTAGGCACTGCCTGCGTGAGCAGCTTCTCTCGCTGTTGTCAGTCTGGGAGAGCTGGCCCTCAGGGTGCAGTCCACTTCTTCCCCTTCCTACGAGTGGCTACATATAAGTATTTAAATTACTTGGAGGCTCTGAGGAGCTGCAGACAAAGCAGAAACTGTGGATGAGACGGAACAGCATATTTAGAACGGAAGACGAGGCCGCCTTGGCTGCAGTCACTGGTAAAGTTTGAGCAGACCTATTATTTTCCTTTCAGCTTGATGTTACAATATGTTTTGTTCAAGCCTAAATGAACCTTTTCATCTGGTAATTAACATTTTACAGTGTTTCTCCTACCACCATATATTTTTGTTTACAAAATTAAGTCCCGGAGCCAAAGACAATGAGTACAATGTTTGTTTTGCAAAGAGTGTGTATTTAAACCTGTAAGAGATGATTAAAGGGTAAAATGAGGAAGTAAGAAATTATTTAATTTCAGCCTCCTTGATGTCCTCCCCTTTAGAAATAGGTTGAGTCTGCTATTTTTGTGGTTTATTTCAGAGCTAACATTTATTTGGATATATTTCTAAAATTGCCTACTAACATTAAGTGACAGACAGAACCACTGAGGATGTTTAGTGTCATAATTTCTGTGACATTCTTTGTGGCAAGTAGGGGGAGTTGATTGAGTTTGTGAAATCTGAGAGATGGACTGACATCTACACCATGTTAGCTAAGGAATTCCTCAGTTTTAACCCTGATTCTGTTTTCTCTACCCTAATCCCTGGAGCCTTTGAGTTTTCAAGAATGTTTCATTTACTTTAATTAATTAATTGCTTAATTAAAATAATGTTTTTGGCTTTCATCAGGAACTGTAGAGGTGCCCTAAAATTAATGACAGTTGTGTGACTCTGTAAGTTATTGCCAAGCTTATTAAACTTTCACGAAGTTCTATTTTTTTATGTACATGTCAGAGCTAGTTTTTAATTTATCTGAAGCGGCTTGTAATTACTAGTAAGGCTGATAATAAAATTTATACTGTTTGGATCAGAAAAAAATTAATACAGGCTCAGGCTTCGATTAAATGTAATTTGGTCTCTAAAATGGACTTCCTGGCACTCCCCGTATTGTTCCCAGTCTGATTTCTGTCCTACTTACTTAGAACACAAAAGCAGCCTGCATGATCAATCACCTCACCTCTTTTTAATCCCCAATGGATTACCATAGTGGGGTGGCCAGAGGACTTCAGCATGACTATCTAGGTCTCTGTTTAGAGACTCTAAAAGGCAACAGAGAAAATATAATTTAGTCACAAATCAGAACTTTCCAACAATCAGTCTATTTGGCAGGCTTTAAAAATCAAAGAGGTATTTCTGTGCACTTTTTCCCTGGTCAGGCTAAAATGCAGAATACCTGCCTTCAGCGATCTTAGTATTCAAGCGATCTTAGTTTCTTTTCTCATTGCTGAGACAAAATACTTGACATCCAAAGTTAAAGAAAAAAAGAGTTTATTTAGCTCACAGTTTGTAGAGGTTTCAGCCCATAATTAGCTGACTCCAAGGCAGGGTGGGATGGCAGACAGACATCTCAGTGAGAAACAGCTCATGGCGGGCAGAAGGTAGCGAAGCAGCAAGGGACAAGCACAGTTTCTTCTATTCCTTATATCTTACCCAGGCAATTTAGAATGGGTAGCATTCACACCCTTAATCCTGATGACCTTCAGTCTAGTACGACACCATCAATCAATCCCAGCAGCACACACTCTAGATCCAGCCACCTCTGAAAAAAGCGTCACTTATGTGACCCGCATGAGGTTTTGGGGGACATCTAGACAAAAGCCATAACACTGCCTGTTTGACAGGATGTCTGTTGGATAAGCTCACATGCAAAGATTTAAGAGACAATAGCATTTTATGTTTTTTAAATGTGCTCTTTCATGAAGGTGAACAAAGCATAATAAATGCTTTGTTTGTTGTTAAAAGTTTTTATGTCTTTAATAATTCTTGCATACTAACCTATTTATTTAAATACCCTAGTGTTTTTGCACAATCTTCTCAAAGCAAGGGTTTGTTGCTTTGACCAGGAATCTCTGTCCTAGTAAAGACAGTGCTCAAAAGGTAACGAGGAAACGTGACAAATATTAGGCCTCAGAAATGAACAGAAGCTTAAACATTCAATTTAATTGAACAAATATTTACTGAGTAAGTGGTATGTAGTATGTACTGAATCATGTTGTCCAACAGAGAAATCTACTAGTAAGATAAATAGGTTTTCAAGAGACATGTTTGTGCTGTCTACTGCAAAACTAGTGTCATAGAAAAAAAAGTTTATCTGTCAATAATATTAGGCAAACAAAAGACATACTTTTACTTCAGAACCCAATAAAAGCACAGTAAAAAATGGGCTTCATGAAAGCTTCTTAAATTTCACATTCATTCTTTGTTCTTAAGACAATTGACTGCAATCAGATATAGTTTGACCTTTTTAAGGAAAATGGGCTCCTACCCACTTTCTTCGTTCTCCCAAACGCTCTTTTGAAATCTTATCGCTGAATCTGTGGGTGAATGCCTAAATCTAGCCCTAAATTTCTGAACTTCTTGTTCGGTGTTTTACTAACGTTTTGATTCCTTCCTTGAAATATATGAAATAGTTTATGATATTTAAAAATTGATACTCCAACTTTACATTACAAACTATTTTAAACAAAGACCTTATGCTAAAATATTCCAGGGAGCTAGGCTTGGCTCATCAATCCGTAAACAAGTGGCCAAACTGACATGGATTCTGAGGAGAGAGGCTTGAAATAGTGATCTGTTGAACAGACCAAAAAGTACATTTTGACAAACAGTCCATGGTTTTTGGAGAGCATAGTGTTGTTTTTGGAATACCGCTTTATCGTTTTATAAGTTTTGTGATCTACTTGAGTGGACTTGATGAACACAGTCCATATCCCTACCTTCTTTGTCCCTCCATGTCTGAAGGAATGTTCACAATATAACACCCTTAGATAGAGAACAATTGCCTCTAATCCTATTTAAAATGGTTACTAAGGGACTATTCATAGCAGCTTAGATATGACTGGAGACCTCTCAGAAATAAAAGAGAAAAAGTAAAGAAAATATTTAGAAAGGATTTTGACATACATATGGACTTGTGTGTTGTGGTTTCTGGTGCTCAGGATAAAGTTCCCTTGCCCAATTTGTGAAATTTTGGGTGTTCCATTAAGCCATGAGCCTACTCTCACCACGTTACTTGCCTGGACTTCTGAGGACTGCCACGGGGAAAGGAATTTACATAGCTGGAGTTAGGTGAGAGGTACACTTTTATATGCTTTTTAAAAAATACCTCAGGTGTGTTAGAAAGTGATCTTTTGAAAGCTCAAGGGTTGATCTGTAGCTACAATAAGTCCTTGCGAAAAGTGATTGCATCTGGTAAGAAGGCAAATAAGATTAGCTAGTCAGCTATGCCCATTGTCATTGCCCATTTTAGGAAACATGGTTACTTTTTCATGGTCCCCTGAATATCAGACTTCTACTTTTCCTATTTCTGAAGCCATGTGCAGTATGTACTTTTCCCTTCATTTATGAGAGTGACTTCTGTATTCCTTTATGACAAGGAAAGTACAAATTCCAGTGCTTGCCATGTAGCATGTGAATTTTGCTTCTACTATAGGCCATGATTTGCTTTTTTTTTTGCCAATTCCAGATATTCAGATGCTTATTAGAGGATAGCAACCCAGAGAGTTCTCCTGGCAAACTGAATGTTAAGGACCTCTTTTTCTATTAAAAATTTTAAAAGGGGTTCCAAGGACTGCTTGGAACAAAAACTTAGCCAAAATTTTTATAGTAGCACCATCCAAATTTCTAATTCTAAAAAAGTTAGGTTAAATTAATTCTAAAAACTAAAGGCAATACTTAGGTAAGATTAAATACACTGTATAAGATTTAGTTATGAAGGTATCAAATTATTCTTTTATGTTCGCAGTTAGTGCAATTTAGGTATTTTAGAATGCCAAAGCCAATATTTATTGCTTATAAAATACAGATTTATCTCCAGGCATGCAGGTGTGTGCGTATAATCCCTGGAATGTGGGAGGCTAAGGAAGGAGGATCTGAAGTTTGACCCCAATCTGGGCAATTTAGTTACTTTGTAAGAGCCAACCTCAAAATAAAAAATTGAAAAAGGGCTGAGTATGTAGCTCAGTGAGAAGACCCTAGATGCAGTCCCTAGTATCAAAAAGCAGAGCAAAAACCAGACTTCTCACTCTGTAAACTTACCCAAATGAAACTACACGAATTATTACAGACTGTCTCACTTTGTCAACACATTTGTGATTTATTCAAGGCACCGTAATTTACTCTCTTTAAGCAGCAAACTTAACTCTTTAGGTAGAAATGACCTGAGATTCCTAGCTTCTCAAATTCAACCAAAATAAATGTTAAGAAGCATAACACAATGGTAGACATGTAGGGACGCTTTTACTGGATTCAGGTTGATCAGAATCAGCATTGCCTTGGGTTCATGACCTTTGTGCTTCCTGTATCACTGAAAGTTTCTCACACGAGGTGGGAATTCAGTAACTATGCATTGTCTGACATATTTAAATATATAAACACGTATACAGCTTTGCCTTAATCCTGTTTGAGGTTCTTGCTTTTTAAAACCATGACACCAGTTTCTCTGAAGCAAAAAGATCTCTGAATTATGCATATAAAACACAAGCCCCCTCCGTGTGAGCCCTTCACATGTTTTCATGGCACTAGGAACCCCTGTATGTTAATACCGTCCTGTTTCTGAGATACAGTGTCTAATAATGTGTGTACACATATCTTTTTCTCTCCCAGTCATACTCTTTTATCTTTCCCAGTCCTGTTGCACACGCTTTGCATCTTTGCTTTCGGTTTCTCTCCAGCTATTGTCAGGCTGCTCCCGAAGAAATAAGTCTAGTGACAGATGAGGCAATTTGCATTTCTTTAAAGGACAGCTCAGAATGTAAAAGGCCAGCATCGTGAAGTAGGTTTGCTCGGTGTAGGTGGTCCATGCAGCCTTCCAGTTGTTCACATGCGTCAAACACCTGTGAGCCTTTTCACACAAGAATACCCACCATCCTTTGTCCCAGACTGCTTGTGGTCCCCATAGGAGACTGCAGTGTAGTTGCTGACAATGTCAGAGAGAGGAAGCCTAGAAAATCATTTAATTCCTCTTTGCTGAAGCTTCCCTTTCTCCTAGGCCTATATGGAGGATTACAAGTTACTATTTATAAAACTTTAAACACTGCTAGACACATAGCAAGCATCGTGAAGGTGTTTGCTAAGTTAAATAAATAAAAATGGGCATGGAGAAAACCAACTGATGACAAAGACCGTGATATTTAGGAATTCTTTATTTCTAATGCAAATATTTCAGAGTTCTGTTGCTCAGTGCTTGGAAAAGCTGGAATGAGTTCCAGAGATAGCTTTCCAACATGGTAGTTAACTTGTTTCCAGCAAAAGCCAACTGGAGCAATTAGAATTCAAAAAGATCATTCCATAGGGTGTTTGAGGAAGTGTAAGCCATTTTCACAGTTTCAGAGCATTTTCTAACAGACCCCAGAGCTGAACCTGTTGTCCTACTGAGCAATGATACAATTTTACTTCTCTATATTCTTTCTAAAAATTCACTGCCTACTCTTTTTCCTGTGCTTACTGAGTCATCTAACCCAGTTGGTATTTATATTTCTAAGAATGCATTCTATCTTTGAGTAATTCTAGGCTGATTTAGAAATCACCATTATAAAATTATTGTTGCTCTAGATTTCAGAGTATATTATCAGTTTCCTAGTCTTGGAAATGTTCCTTTCTAGAATAATGACAAATGAGGAATATGCTTTTTTTAAAAATGTTTTGAGAATCCAAAAGGTGTATTAACAAATTTTGTGTCAAGAATTTTATTCCTAGGCAAGCCCTTTGTAATCTCATGCAGAAACTATTTATTCTAACTTGTGTAGGCAGTGATGTGATTAAACTAGTTAATTAGCTGCTGCCAATTAGGAGGGGAGAGGGAAACCATAGGCAAGTGCATGTATTTATTCAGCAATCCAGCACTTACTTACTGAGTATCTATACTAGTGACAGCCTAAGTGCCTAGTCCCAGGGGCCTTATATTCTGGTCATGTAAGTACAATGGTACAGGAGAGTTGAGGCATTTATGTTCCAGTGGTTGAGTAAAGACTTGCATTATTATTTTACTACATACTGAGTGACCATGATAAAATTTAGAACTCTCTGTAAATCTGTGCTTCTGTTTCTCTGTGTAAAAAGTCTGAATAATAAAACTATTTCATCAGATTGTTTTGAGTTAATAAATGTAAACACTTGGTAATATACTGACTAGTTATATGCCATATCAAGTAAGGGCAGAACTGCAGAGGGAAAGTAGGGGAAGGCATAGAGGAAGGTACAGATAAAATTTCGGATAGGATGGTCATTTATTCATTTATTTATTTATTCTCTTTTGGAGACAGGGTCTCACTATGCAGTTCAGGCTGGCCTTGAGCTCACATTTTAGCCCAGGCTGGTTTCAAACTCAAAGCAATCCTTCTACCTCAGCCTCCCAAGTGCTGGGATTATAGGCGTACCACCACCATGCCTGGCCAGAGGGCGTATTTAAACAAAACCCTGAATGAAGTAGAAAAATATACTGATATCTGGTAAAGCCTAGGCAGAGTAAACAGTTCAGAGAAATGATATGAAGTAGTGGAGTATGTGTACTTCAGAGCAGCATAGGCATCCATGTGATGAGAGTTCAGTGAGCCAGAGATTTAAGACTGGATACGAGACTGCAGAAGATGGGGAAGGTGGTGTTGGGCCTAAACCCCTTCAGCAGTGGGTTTTATTCTACAGCGTGAAAAGCCAGTGAAGGACCAACTAAGGGATGGGGGCAGGATTCTGTATGAAGCATATATTTATTGTGAGTGGCTCAGCGTGGCAGTGAGAAGACCCCAAAGCGATCCAGAGGAGAGATGATCGTAGCTTTAACTGCAGCTGGAGTGAGCACTAGTCCGTGAGTATAGCTTGAATGCACAGTAGATTTCCAAGTGGAGCTGACTGGAAGGAAAAGAATCAAACTGAGTGGAAAGAAAAGAATCAAGATGGACATACCATTTGCTATGACAGTGTGTACTTGGAAAAGAATTCCAGTTGAACCAAGAATTCATTCTGAGTTGTAATAACCTTGAGAGGATGAGATGTACGTTGGAGACCCTGAACAGAGATTGGATAATTAGCATGGGGTTTCAGGGAAGTGTTAGGACTTCAGACACACACTTGAAGCGATCAGATGCTCGTTATGTGAAGGGGTGATGGAACTTGGATTTGATCACCAAGACCAAGGGAGCTAAGGACTAGCAGAGCTGAGGATGTAGCTTGTGGGCGTGCTAAGTTTTGAGTGGATTGAGGAAGAAGAGGCAGTAGAGGAGACAGAGGAGAGGTGAAGAGCGACATAGCAGAAAACCAGAGAAGGGCGGAGACCTGGAAGCCGCATGAAGAAATGCTTGTAAGAGGGGGAGGGTGGAAGTGTCCCACCGAACTGTGAATAACAGATGATGACCACCGAGAGTTGCTCACTGGATGACACCATGTGGGAGTCTCCAGTACCTCTGCGAAGAACACACTTCTGGGAAGTAGTGAAAACAAATACATGATCGGAGTAGATTTGAGAGAGAAAGGGAAGGTGCAAGGATGGATTGCATTTTTGAGAGAGTTTTGATATAAATGAAGCACAGATATAGGGCATTATTTAGAGAGAATGTAGATTTTTTTTCCACTGAAAGGGACATACAAGCACATGTTTATGTGCTATTGAGAATAGCTTTGGTAAGAATTTAAAGGAAAAATCTTACTAGTGCCCAGGACAGAAGAGATCATTTTAAGCTTAAAGTACTTAAACCTGAGCAGAAAAGAGAAAGAATGTCCCATAGGCATGTATAGTTCATGCCTTACCAGTGAGAGGAGGTAGATTAAGTGATACAGACTCAGAAGGTAGTAAATACAGAAGTAAAATGGAAAGATGTAGAACTTTTTACTCTTCTCCTTGAAAATACCATAATGTAAGCACAGTGAGATGGGGTGTTAAAGGGGGAGACAGGAAACAATAGCTTCATACAATGTGTTAGTGAGTTGCCCAGAAAAATAGAGAAAGTTGCCAGCAATAGGGAGGGTTTATTTGAGAACTTAGGTCCTAAGTTTCATTTGAATTCACTTAGTATGGTTGAGTGCTTTTCGTTTATCTTATTCATCTGCTTGACTGTAGGCATGGGATAAGGGGAGAGCTAGGTGCACCCAGAGTTGGAGCTTTGCCAAGAGAGTATGAACATACTTTAAAAGAGCAAGTGAATGGAGGGTACATGTCACACTATGATTACAATGAGTCAGAGCCATGAAATCTAAGTGGACAGGGGACTGCGGGAGAGCCAGTGAATTACAGGTAGCTCTGGGCTGAAAATTTGCAAAGTGAATTTTCTGAAGTGACAGTAGAAGAAGGCAGCATGATGTTGAGACAATGAAATGCTTACAACTGGTTTTTTGTAATGGAATAGCAAGCTCTAGCTGATAGTTAAGGCAGGGGGTGGTGTGCACTTTGACATTACTAAGACTAGTGACAGGAGAAGGGGTAGAAAAAACCAGGAAGCCCAGATCTTTGGGGCTGAGGGTTTGTTTCCAGGAAAGAACAAAGAAGTTGGTGGATATATAGGTTTATGTCTGTGCTTTGACTTTTTTAGAAACTTTCTAGGGAGAAGAAAATTTAGTATCTACAATACTAAGGCATCTCAGGTGATCGAAATATGCACCCAATAATCATTTTATATGGGATGTAAGAATTGTGCGAAAGTAATTTAAAGGGAGGGTAAAGTGCTACTTGAACCAATGGAGGTATAGCTGAAGCACCCAGTGGCTTTAGCTAAGGAGTTACTTTCAGGTGTTGGATCTGGGAGAAGTTTGGTGTTTCAGAAGTACCCTTCAGGTAGACTTTGAAGAATAGAAAGGACTTTAGCACCAGAATGAGAAAAAGAGAATTTCAAATATAAAGAGAAAAGAGTGTTGGGAGTTAGGAATGATAGGAAGCGCCAAAGAACATGAGAAGAGGAAGCCGAATGAACGCAAGTAGGATTCTAATGCCATGTGTCTTAGTTGCTTTTCTCTCATTGTTGTGACAAAATACCTGATGCCTAATATTAAGGAAGGAAAGGTTCATTTAGCTCACAGTTTATGGAGGTTTCAGTCCATACTCGGCTGGCTCCAAGGCAGAGTGGCACATGATAGACGGCAGCAGTTCATGATGGCGCAACAGCAAAGCAACCAAAGCATAGGGGAAGAAAGCAAGCAGCCTCTTTCTCTCCTTTACATTGTATGCAAACTACCTGCCCCAAGGCAGGTGTAACACACACATCCATAATTCCAACATTGGACCATGAATCAATCATGAACTCTAGAAGCCCACCCCATGACTGCATGAGGCTTTGAGGGGACATTCAGACAAAAACCATAACACCAAGCAATGACCTGTTTTACTTAGGCAGCAAGGACCAGAACAAAAAGTAAATATTTTTTGCCAAAAGAGTATTTTGGCCAAAGTAGGTATTCTTTTTTTCTGAAAAATGAGACAATCCGCTGTGGTCCTGAGAAAGAGAGCTTACACATTCTTGTGGTAAGTGGGGAGAGGAGAAAGAGTCTGAGAAAAAGAAACAAGTTGGAGGTACTAAAATAACACAAGCACAGTGTCATTTGTGTTTGTTTTACAACCTACAGATATCCACTATGGCTCGTGCTAATAGTGACAGTGGTATTGACAGAGACAGTATGGACAAATGAGTGAAATCTAATAGAGAATTGGTCAATAAATATTGATGACTGATTCCATATGATATTGAGGGAATGAGAGTAATGTCAAGAAAAGGAAAAGGTTTTGACCTTGGCTCCCCGAAGGAGCATAATGTCATTCATAAATAGAAATATAGTACACAGGAAGAAAAGGCTCAAACAACGGTGGGATGAATGTCAGGAGATGTCCATGTAGCATCCAGGTAAAGTTACCCAGAAGCCAATTTGAAATATTTAAGACTGACACTTGGAAGTCATCCATGTACTTACTTGGTGCTGATGTAAATCCCGACCGTCTAAGATGCCCACCAAGGTGTGAGGGTAGGACACCAGTGAATAATGTCAGATGGAACCGTGGCACACTTAGGTTATCCGGGAGAATGAAAAGGAAAGGCCACAGGCGTGAGGGCAGGGTTGGTGAGAATCAGACAAGGAAGCAAGTCCAGGAGACTGTAATGCTATCCCAGTTCAGGAGAAAACTGTTCTAAAGAGTGAATGTTGTTTAACAGTATCAAAAGGTCCAAAGGGGTTGAGATAAGAACTGGAAATACTACACCATCGGATTTTGTAACTAGGAAATCACAGTTTGATGAACAGTAGCAAAACAGTGTCAGTGACAATAGAACCACAAGAGTTTAATTCTTTATCTGTTGATAACACAACTGTGTTTTACCACCAGAGTAGGAAACAGAGAGTAAAAGTTCTATACACATGAAACTGTACCCAAATGTACAGCTATCTGGGGCCAGTTAGTACAAGATTCAGAGGACAACTCGTTCCAGTAAACCTTGAAGGAATCAGTAAATTATGCTGCAGTATAACAGATGTTCATAATATGGACACAGAAGTCTTTAAGAAAAGATTAATTCACATTAAGAACACATCGGTTTAATAAAAATCAGTGATACTAGATGCAGTGTGGTGTCCTGAATTGGATCCTGGAAGGGTAAAATGAAATTAGTAGAAAAACTGGTAAAATCAGAATAGTCTGTATTTTAATAAATAATCACCCACCCACATTAATTTTTTGCTGTGTTGTACCATGGAACATGCAATGGTAAGAGAGACAGTGAACAGTGGTGGAGACTGACTTCAGAGTCTGCAAATCTGGCATTTTTTCAGAATTAAAAAGCTTGTTTTTTTTTTTTTTTTAAAGACCCAAAATTTCCCAAACCAGTGATGCAGTAATGTAAAGTATTCCCTCCCCAAATAATTAAAAAATTAACCATTGATGCTTGGTCCTTAGATAGTTCAGTGTTAGTTCATGAAACTTTTATTTCTGAAAACTGATTTATTGCCTATGTGTTTTTATATAAATGAGGCACGCATGATCCTTGTAAGAGCAGAGTAATATGGAAAGAAAAACAAACCTATTTCAAGCAATCTGCTTTCTCCAGTTGATTTTTAAATCTGCAGCTTAAATAACCAGCAGCAAATGAGCCTATTTATACAATGGAATCAACCATAGTTTCTTATTTGTGTTTGATCTTTCCTTATGAAAAGTAGTTAATTCATATTTATGTTTATCCTTGCTAATGACTTAATGTCAGAAGGAAATAACTGCCAACAATTTAATAAATAAGGTGCTTTAACAAAAGAGTACTTATTTTCCTTTCCTAGGTCATATGTCAGCTTAGTGGGAAATGGTTTGCATGTATAATGCATATTACAGAAAGGCAAAGCATCTTTCTCGGAGTCTTGGATAATAGGACAGGGGTGCACCTGAGACAGGTGCTTCTCTCTCTGTTCTCCTCTTGGCTTGATTCAAGGTTGGTTGAATTTTGGGATGATTTAGAGTGCTGACTATATTTTTATATCTTTTCAGCATAGGAAAAGGTGTCTGATTCTGCTCTCTTGTTCTGCTTTCCTTAGGTAACTGCTGAGGACAGCCATCCTAAATTGCCTTTCCTTGTCTCTTTATTCTTTTCTCCCCGCCCCTGTTGTTGGGTAGTTTTGTCTTGTTAAGTATTTGCATGTTTGATACTTGAAGCCATTTTATTTTAATGGCTGAACTGGATAAATTCTCCCATGAAAGCCCTTCATAGTTGAAAACTAGGATAATCTTGTGCTATGATGAGGAGCATAAAACATGTAAAATGTGCCTTGCTTTCCATAAAATGTTTGATAGACGAGGGCTGAAAAAACATTTATCATAAAGCAAGCCAACTTTCTATGTTCATCTCTAGAGGGAACACGCGTTGGGTTCTTGGGTCACCAAGAACCAGTCTGGTAATACAGTATCATCTGGAGAGATTTATTCTTATTTGGCATCCTGTAAAGGAATTTCGGGACTTAAAGCTTGGGGTTGGTCATTTATACTTTATTAAATAAAATGTGAGGATTTGTTCCCATGTCTGCATTTCCTTCCTCCTTTGTTTTTTGCATATGAAAATACTGATGGAAATCTGCAGGTGTTGCCTTAGCCAGCAGCTCACCACAGCTTGGATTGTTACGTTTCCTCTTGCTCAGGAATGACGTGTAGTAGAATCTGAGCTCGTCGGCAGCTGTGAGACTGTGCAAACTTGTCTTACCATGAAATGCCTCCTGCCTAGTAGGTAGTTCATGAGTACGCTGGAGGGCACTTGTCAATGAATGAATACCTGCTTGTTGCAAATTGGAATGTATCACATTTTTCTTCTAGTGCTCAGGGTTAACTGGGAATAATTTGTGCTGATAATTAATTCCACTTTTTATTTTCTCTGTCATCTTTTATTTTGGGGATGATCATACCTTTCAATAATCGGATTGGCCAGTTTGGGCAATTAACTGTGTCTTTGCTTGAGCTCACCCACCTTGTGCTCTCTCTCCCCAACTGCAATATGTTGAATTCATTGTGATCATGTCTTTGTCAGAGTTCTACTTATTGTCTGTAAAATGAAGATAATGAGGCTTTATAGTGTTTGTGAGAAAGAAAATCAGGAGAGGGTCATGCATATGATAAATTAAATGCTGTTTTCCTTCTCTTTTGTTTGAATCAGGAATTGTGGGAGGGATTCTAGTGGGACAACTAGTTGCTAAGGGGCTGCGAATCAGGTAATTAAGTCTTAAGTACAGTGGAGAAAATGCTTTTATAGATAATTGGTATTCTATTAAGTTGGAATATTTGTCTGTTGGGCTATATACAAATTGAGTACTTAGGGAAAATATTTAACAGCAGTGTTGTTTGATATTATAAATTACAGGTCCTAGAGCAGAACTTGTGAGAGACACAAAGGTACCAAATGATCCAGCCAGTCAAAGTTAATTAAATTACTCTGTAATCTAATTTGAAGGAATAGCAAAAATTTAGTTAGGAATAAAATAAATTTAGGATCTTCTTAATATATTCAAAAGTAAGGATTAACATTAATCTGACTGATTATGACTTTGGTTAGCCCAGCTGCTGTCTTACCTATATTATTTTACAAATATTATTTCAATGATTTTAATGCTGACAGCTTTGGTGTTTTGTCATTGCAGCTATAGAGTCTATTATATGTTTGATCAGTTAGGTGAAGAATCGGCAGTGTCCAGAGGACTCAGTTTCAACATGAATTTAGGTGGTTACAAATAAAATCTATTTCTTGGGCTGAGGATATAGCTCAGTGGCACAATGCCTGCCTGGCAAGCACAAGGTCATGAGTTCATTTCCTGGTACCAAGAAAAAAAAAATCTATCTCGTCTCTAGAGAACTATACTATATTTATTTAGACAATCTCTCCCATCTCAGTCTCACATTAATAACATAGACACAAATTTAAAGGTCCAATATTTTCAAGAATGGAAGTATATGACATGATATTAAAAACACAACTCTGAAGGTATAGACATAAAGCAAAGTTTTTTTTGATGTCCAAATCACTCCCTACTCAGCACTAAACAAAAAGCAGACTCAAAGACCAAATATTATCATTTCAAGGAGATGGCTGCTATCGCTTAACTAAGTTATTGAAGACATTTTTATAGAATTCAGGGTATAATGAGAGCCTAACACTTCTTAAATTAATATCAACTTGACACCTTTTATGTTAGTCAGTATATGGAGTAGATATTATTATTAAATCCATCTCAAGTATTAGCTCCATGAAAGTCACATATTCGAAAGTGACAACTGAAGATATACCATAAGTCTACTTATATCAAAAATGGTGTCCTATTCATTTATCATGTTGCAAGATAACATCATTCCTGATTAACTGATCTGAACTGATTAAAGGTTCAGGAGAGAGGGAGAAGAAATTTTCAAAGGAATACATGAAAATTTATTTTTCCCATACATCTCTACAATAGAGAAATTAGGAGAGGACGAGAATATTTTTCAGTATATGTGCACTGCTCTGCCCTTACTCTCGGCAGCCTTCTGACAGCCTGGACACATATATACAAATTTAACACAGTTACTCTGAAAGATAAAGACATTTGGAATATTTAGACTTACTTGCCTGATTCACCATTTTCTAACGTGTTACTGCAAAGTTTTGTGCAATGGCTTGTAAAATTATCACAGCTAACTGTACCATTATAAATGCTAACAATATTGAATCTATATTAGTGTATCCTGTGATGAATACAGAGTCACAGTGAATTAGAATTGGAAGGCTAGTTTGGGTTGAAAAGGCAGGTGTTATTAATTGATTGATTATTTTAAAAACGCATTAAAATTCTTCAGGGCATACAGTATTCAGTATGTGACTCTGAACACTTGGCTGTGTGACTTTTTGGTAGGTTTTTTCCTTTGATTCCTGTCTTGGTTACTTTTCTTTCGTTGCTCAGACAAAATACCCAACGCCCAAAATGAAGGAAGTTAAGGTTTATTTAGCTTACAGTTTGTGGAGGTTTCAGTCCATACTTGGCTGGTTCTGAGGCAGAGTGGCACTTGGCAGAGGGCAAGCATTCATGGTGGCAGAACACAGCAAAAACAAAGGGCAAAAGGGAAGAATGAGGGCAAGCAGCCTCTTTCCCTCCCTTACATTGTAAACAGGCTCTCCCCACCCAGGGGGCGTGAACCTCTCACACAATCTCCATGCCCGCCTCTTCCACAGGCTCAGGATGTGTACAAAATAAGCACCTTGGCTTCCTACTGAGTGACTCAGGCAAACCTCTGGACTCCCCAAGCTGACACAATGTATCAACCATAATAATTCCCTAGTAGGGAACTACACCACTGAAGGGCCCTAAAGGATGGTGTGCCATTGCTAGAGAAATCCACACTCCCTCTTATGTTTTAGATTTTATCATCCCTTTTGAAAAAGAGGAATGTATTCCATCACTATCAAAATGTCTTCCAAGTGGGAATAAAAAGGAGTGACAAACTTTCCAATTTGTAGGTAGACTAATGTGTTTGTAAGTTGCCACTGCATAATTTATTTCTAAAAGCAAACAGTTTTGTTGTTGTCGTTATTGTTATTTTTGCAAAATTTTACTTTCATTTCATGGTTGAAGTAATGAAAGATTCTTATTCTTTGTAAGCTGGAATGTTTGTGCTTTGCTCAAACATGATTGAAGGAATCAGAATCCTAACTTTTTTTTAAATAAAAGAATTTGTACTTAGTCTTTTAAGCAGTTAAGCAATGTGTAATTGTGTGAGTGCCAAATGAAGCGCTAGTGGTTCCTCAGCCACATTCTGCAAATGTATATGTGATGATTCTAGAAATTCTAGAAATCCTTTACATGAAGAAACAAATATATGTGTCTATGTACACATTTTTATATACATACAGTTACAACACACAAATCACTGAAGCTGTTCTGAAGCCTGATCTGTTCATTTAATAATCTTTTGTTAAGAATATACAAGGTGACATGATTGTTTTTAATGACACTCAATTGTATGTGTGTAACAATGTTTATAGTTAATCAGTTCTATTGATTATTTGAAATAATGCTCAAAGATCATTTTCCTTCATATATCTGCTCAAGTTATTAAATTTGAATTGATTTTCTTCAGTTTTATCTGATTATCCTACAGAGGGTATATTAAAAGCATTACAAGTTACTGAGTTATGAAAAATTAGGAGGAATAAAATGTATAATCTAAAAACTCATGTGAACAGTATTTATATGTGTGTATTCTGTTATTCTGCTGTATATCAGTGAATAATATTTTTTCTTCAAGTTCTTGAGTTTCTAGAAAACACTGCCGTCTTGACTGGAGTTGAGATTTTTAAAATATTGATTTTCATGTGGAACCAATAAGAACCTCTAGAGACGGTGTTCGGGCGTGGGAAAGCCTTACGCATGATTCCATTGTGTAGTCGAAGTTGAAAACTACTTAACCCCAAAAGGTACTTACTTTGAGTGAGCTGTTTCCTGGACAAAAACAGAGGAAGGAAGAAAAAGCTCCATAAATTCCAATGGAAAGAGTACAGTTAATTAGTCCATCACCAGTAACTTAGTCTGTGAAGCATGTATCCAGGTAATGCTGTTTTCTGTAAAAAAAAAGGTAAATCCCTATTTTCAATCTTCATTTGGTTAGTAGAAGTAAAGGGAGAGACTAGCGGTTTTTTCTTCAGCCTCACAGAGCTTTACTGGTTTTTATTATTAGTTATTTAATTTTATCAGTACGTGTTTGTAGCACACAACAATCATATTCCTCGAAGGAAGTTGGCACCTGTAGCATTTTGCCCTGAGCCCGGCTGGGCAGGATATAAGCTGTAATAGCTCCTGGAACCACTCCTCCCCACCTCCAGCCAGAGCTGCACTCTGTGCTTCGTCTTCCTGTGCATCCTTCTCAAAGTCCGCTTCTTTCCCTTGGTAGAGGATGTGCTCCGCAAGAGCGGGGCTGGGGGCTGTTTGAACTCTTTCCGTGTCCCTGGTGTCCGCAGCAGTGCCAGACACGGTTGCCCCTTGAGCAGTACTGGCTCTATCCGCTCGCGATGAGCACCTTGTACTTCAAAGGACCCTGGATGTAATCAGGGAATAGAAGGGACAGCCCGCGAGCAGACTGTGTCTGTTTTTCCCTTTTTGAAAGGCTTTATGCAAAACAAAAGCAAAATGCCTCGTATTTGGAGTAATACCAACTATATCTTGCTTCAAATATGGATTTTGTTAAGGAAATAGTTATGTAGAAAGGAATCGTCACATCACATACAAATAGAGGAAAATGTGAGGAAATAATAACAAAGAAGATGATGGGGAAGTGGACCTATTTAACAAGGTAGTGTGGTAACGTTTTAGTAGGCAGAAGGCCATGGTGGACTTTTCGGAAAGTCCTGTGTTGTAGTTAAGCAAAAAATGATTCAAAAGACATTTGGTTCCCATGCAAGTTCACTTTAAGGAGAAGGGAGAAGATCTCAGATGGAAGACAATTATCTAAAAGTTCTGAATCAGTTCGGTAGTGGAGAGGGATTTTTAGAATCCTAAATTATAAGAAAATATTCTAGGGGCTGGGAATATAGCTCAGCGGCATAAGCACTTGCCTGGCAATCCTGAGATCATGAGTTCCATTGCCGGTACCAAAAAGAAAAAAGAAAATATTCTAACAATTCAGTTGAGACAGCTAAAGGTATAAAATTTATCATTTTTATCTTTGAAAATTAACAGGACTGACATGGCATAAAGAGGAATGAGTGCCTCTAACCCGCTCCAGTTTTTGAAACACCTCGGTTGTGAAATATCCATTCCAGTTGTTAAACAAATAATAAAATACTTCATTCTAAGTTAGCAAATTCTATTTGCATATTCGAGAAAATAATGAGTAATATTTTAATGGTCAATGACATCATGCAGGGTGAGAAGACGTGATTTCACTCTGTGCTTTCAGAAGTAGGAGCATCTCCTGTATATGAGGATAAAGGTATAAATACACAAAGGTACTGGCTGTGTAAAAAGGAAAGCTATTTCTTCTTTTCCTTTGCTCATACTTATAAGCAGTATTGCTTTCAAACAATAATTTTTCTCTGTACCTATTTCTTATAATTATAGATGCATACTTCTAAAATAGTTTGAGATTTGTCATCACAGGAAAATAATGACGTGAACTTATTTGTAGAAGGTATTTTTGCATGTGACCATTTTTTTTTCTCCACAAAAATAAGGGCAGTTTTTGGAGTCAGAGTTTTAGTCTTCAGTTTATTATGTTTTGAATATTTCAGTTGTCACTGTGTTATCATTTTTAAAATCACCTATTTCTATATAAGCCTCACTGAGAAAATTTCCTGTCACAGACAAAGGAGCCCGGTATTTTGGTTTCAAGTGGCCACTAAAACAGAACTTAGGAGCAATATTGGTTTGTTCAAAGCTATTCTCATAAAAGAAAACAAACTAGTTCTGTTGAAATAGATATAGTCGATTATTTTGTTTGGATTTCTAATAACACTATTTCTCACTTCCTGCTGGCTAGGAGAAAGCAGAGGAGTAGCATTTTATTAATGTTAAGTAAGCGATGACTGTTAAGAAAAATTCCAATTGCCGTTGAAATATAGGGCTCAAGACTCTTTAATATATTTCGATCTTCGTTTGTTTTAGAGTATTTCAAAAATTAGTATAAACCTACAAATAACAAGTGAGATTTTATAATAAAACCTGAAATCCAGTGAACATGGTGTCGTTTTTGATGGTAGTCTCCAAGATCGTGGAAAGTCTACATATCTTGTAAAATAAGAACTATATTGGTAGAAAGAGCCTAGAGATTAGTCAGTACATTCCCTTGTTTCATAGATGAACACCAAGAATCAAGAGGTGGTTAACTGCATAGCTCTGAAGTATAACCAGAACCTGGGCTCCCTTCATTCCCTGCTGATTGCTTTTTCCCTCTCATATTTTATTGATTTTGAAGTGAATCAGACCCAAGCAGTCATCCCCTATGATCAATCTTGCATTTTTTTTTTTTTTTTTAGCAAACTCAGAATTCCTTTTCTCTCAAGGAAATAAAAATTCTCCTTGTCTGATGCTCTAGAGCTTGCCAGAAGTTTACAAATGGAAATGATGTTAACATAACCCAAATCCAAATGCATCTGGTACAAGTAATTAGATTATATTAAAGGTCAGAACTGGAGAAGTTGGAATGGATTACAAGCAGAACGCAGCACAAAGACCAGCATACACTTATATAGATTGGCCACATGTTGATCCTTTTTATTAAGCCATTAAAACTAGAAATAAGTCCCTATATAATTAAATTACTTATTGTTTAGTATTGTTGCTACTAATACTTTTGACACTCAGAGTAGATTTTTATAATCACAGTGGTGTGTATCCATATATTGAAATAACTAATCAAATAAATTCACCTTAAGGAACTTAATTCTTTACAGTTCAAAAATAGGAAGTACTAAATAATTTCATCAAAAGGTTACTACAGATGCACTTAAAGGACTCATGCAAGACCTCAGGAGAAATACTTGCTTAAATACTTAAATATAGGTCATTCATATCAAAACTCTTAATTTATATATGCTTATGAAATGTAAAAGAGAGAGCAGAAATAAAACTTGATAGGAAAGTCTGAAGAATTAAAGAAGCGTGACTTTATTCTGCGATGAGTAGGCTCTACCACATATAAAAAAATTTAAGGGTAGCCATTCATAGACAATCTATAGTTTTATAATAATAACAAGAACTTATCATTACTGGTGACCTGTGAGCAATGCTAGGATACATATGTTGAGGTTGCAGTGTTGTTGTGGGTATTTCAATATTCATAAATGTGGAAGTTCCAGAATACAATTTTATAAAGTGAGATTGGAAAGTATGTTATAATTTGAGGAATGAAATCCTGTATGAATGACTTCTTTGGGTGCGCTTATGAAAAACACAGAGGAAGGAATCATAAATTAAAGATTCCTAACTGAGACTCTCAAATTCCTTTTTAAAAACAAATATTTATAGTGCACATCACTTAAGTGCAAGGTGCTATTGTAAGCATTGGAGGATTTAACAGTGACCGAAATGGACAACATTTCAGGGCTTCAGATAATGCTAAAGAGTGGAATAGCAGGGAGAGGCGTTGAAGATGCTGAGAGGGATAGTAAAGAGTAAAGATGCACAGTAAAGAGGAATAAACTAAGTTTTGGAGGTATCTCCATCTCACATTGTTCCCTGACTTCACTTCTGCGTGAGATGAGGCATCCTCTCGCTACTCTGTTAGGGTTCTGCTTTTATTTCTGCGGCAATCATCTTGTGCTGTTTCCACAGATGTTTTCTTGCCTTTTCTCCCTAGTTAATTCTGATTTGCTTCAAGTTATTTTATCACAGAGGCAGCCATGTGTCCTAATGCACAAAGGAGTGATCTAGAATGTCTGATCCATGAGCACTAGCTGCCATTATTAGAAAAATATTAGGTTACTGTAGAGAAACATGTATCTCTACATTCCACCAACTTTATTACATTGAGAACTTTGTTACATTGAAAACTTTTTTACATTGAAAACATTTTGGCTCATAAATGATTTCCTTCTGACTTCTTTTTTACTTTTTGCTGTTTTAAAGAGAATTGCAAAAAAAAAAAAGAGCAACAGCAAAGTGCCAACACCATAAACAAAAACAATACAAAGCAAAAACGGTAAGAATGATACAGGATTTCCAAACAAAGTGATAGGAATTAACAGTGGTTGTTCTATTACATATTTTTATCTTCATCTAAGTTAGTCAGATTACCCAAGGTAAGAATGCAAGATTAATCAAACCATGAAAGAGAATAAAAAATAAAAACAAAAAAATTATAAAGAATACAGAGTTTCACCAAACAAGATGATAAGAATTCAGCAATGGTTATTATGTTGCATATTGTTGTCTTCAAATTAGTTGTTCAGATGACCAGATATAAGCATGCAAAATTGGTAATAAATAAACAAATAAATAAAGCATTTTACTGTTCCTTTCTACAAACCATTGGACATCAGCAGTACTGTTATCCCAGCCATCCTTCTTATATATATAAAAATAATTTTTGCCCCTTCTTTCCATCTGAAATTTTTAAGACCACATACCAGAGGCAGGGTGCTGAGTAGCTCCACGCCCCCCAAACAATCTCTGTCATCTCTGCTTCAGTCCCAAGTAAATAAAATGAAATTTTAAAAGCGATGTGAGCTCAACTTCAAAGCAGTTCCATAGGTGTGTCTTCCCATCAGATTTCTGTTCTAGTACAGCCATTTTGGAGCCGCCCCTATCAAAACAGTAGCTGCTGGAAGCAATTTCAAATCTTAGGAACATTCTAATGTATCTTTTACTTTTTTCATAACTTCAAGAAAACACAATCTGTGAAACCAAAGTCCATCTCAAACCTCTTGGTTTGGGGGTCTTACCGGACATTTAAGAGAAGTTCATACCTTCGATCCTTGCAAGTAAAAGATGTATTTGAATTACTGCAGGGAGAGCTCTCCCACCTCCTCAAGTTCTGTGACAAGTACTGTTATAAGTTCTTTCTCAATTCTCTGAAAAAGGTCTGGGATGTGAGAGTATAAGGATGAACATCCATGTGTTTTAAACACTTGAAATTAAATTTCAAAAACCGTCTAGAGCAGTCCTGTAGCAATTTGGCCCAGTGCTACCTCTAGAATTTGCTTCACAAAAGCATTTAAAACACATAAATTGTCTTTGTTTTCAAATTTATGTTGAGTATTTTGAAAACTATTGACACTGAACATAAAAAGAAGAGATGAAAATGGAACATATTGCCAGGTGTGGTGGCACACACCTGTAATCCCAGCACTTGGGAGGCTGAGGCAGGAGGATCATGGCAAGTTTAAGACCAGTCTGGGCTACAAAGTGAGCATAAGGCCAGCCTGAACTGCAGAGCAGGACCCTGTCTCAAAAAGACAAAAAGAAAATGGAACATGTTAACACTGAACATGTTGTAATGAATCAGTTTGTCAGTTTTCAAGTATCACAATTATCTACTTAAAATCTTCCACTGTACTCAGTCACCTTCTCTAGCCGTTTACCCTGCTTGCCACTTAAAAACTCTCTAGTGCTGTGACGGGGTTCTTTTTAGGTTGCAATGTTAGTGCAACAATTTTTTATTTAATGATTTCTTTTAATTACCATATGTTTCCCTTTTGAGATAGACATAGTAATTCATTAATCACCATAGCCATAAGTGGGCATTGGTAGCTTTTCTGAGATTTATAGATCAGTCACTGAGATTTGGACATCAGAAGTGGAGCTCAGAAAAGCTCTGCCATTATTATGCTGTTTCACAGTGCCCTTGAACTGTATTTGTAGGAAAGACACCATTGCTACCAAACTGAGTGATGGTGTGTGCGTGCTTCTGTCAGAAGGGAAGAGGTATACCTTTGCATTTAAACTGTATGAGAACTGGACATCTGTTAACACTGAGTCCAATGATAAAGCAGGCCTGTTGCATAAAAAATATAAATGCAGTTGAAGGAAGCAAAGGAGAGAAGAGGGGAGGGGAGGAGAGGAGAGAAAAACAATATACAGAAAGAAAGAAGCCAAAGATGGCCAGATGGGTGTTTTCCTAGCAGGTTTTGTTACAGTTTTGAGTGATTAATAAGAGATTATTTAACAAATAATAAATGGAATAAGAGATTAATTTAATAAATAAGAGATTAAATTAATAAATTAACCTCATTCCCCCACTTCTCAGATAAATGCACAGTTTAGCATTATACTGAATATTTTTGAATTCACAAAGAGATGAAGGAATATGTTATTAAGTCACATAAATTTACTAATCCAATAAATTTTATTTTCACCCCCTGTTATGGTTGATACATTGTGTCAACTTGGGGAAACTAGAGGTTTGTCTGTGTGATTGAGCAGGAAGCCAGGGTGCTTGCTTTGTACACATCCTGAGCCTGTGGAAGAGGAGGGCATGAACCTTGTGTGAGAGCTACATGTCCCCTGGGTGGGAGTAGGCTGTTTACAAGGTAAGGGAGAAAAGGAGGCTGCTTGCAGCCATTCCTCCCTTTTTGCTAGTTGTTTTTGCTGTGCTTTGCTGCCATGAACAGTTTGCCCTCTGCCATGTGCCACTCTGCCTCAGAGCCAGCCAAGTATGAACTGAAATCTCCACAAACTGTAAACTAAATAAATCTTTCCTTCCTTCATTTTGGGTGTTGGGTATTATGTCTCAGTAATGAGAGAAAAGTAACGAAGACACCCCCATATTTTATTCTGCAAACCAGAAAAGATAAGTTACCTGTCCATGAACAATATACCAGAGAACCATCTTATCTGATTTAAGTATTATGGATTATTTTTCTAACATCATATAGTTTACATTTACATTGCCTTTATTCCTATAAAGAAAAAAAACAAGAAAAAGGTGTACTCACATAGTTAATCCCCAGAGAAATTGTGTTTAAAAGGCATAAGGCTTTCTTAGTAAGATAGGCTTTGGTTTGGAGATTGTACTGGGTAAACTGTAATCTAGAAAACTCTTGAGAGAGAAAGACAATAACTAGTCAGCACACATAGCTCCTCTGGGTCATTTGCTTTTTGCCCATCTCCCAGTTTATGTGGTTTCTGTCCTGTTCAGACTGAGACCCGGCCTGAGATGCCCTTAAAAATGTGAACAAGTACCATTTGTGAGCAGGCATGCAGGAACTGTCTGAGCTCCCTCCAGTCTTGTCAGAACCCTGACTCCAAACATTTAACATAGATTACAGCTATACATATGGTTTTGAAATCACTCTCTCTCATGAATTCTGACCTAAAACTTAAATATTACAGTCACAGAAGTTTTCCTGAAGTCATCCTTTATCAAGAGCATCAAGACATCACAACCAAAGGTACTAGTTGTTGTAAAGTGTATCTTGATGGTTTGTGCAGGGGGCTGACTATGTAATTTTTCCAAGTCACATTTCCAGGAGAAAATACTGAGAAGCTCCAGTGACTATAACCTTCAGGCTCTGACAGAGCCTAGTCACAGCCATAAAGGAACAAAACAAGTTGCAAAAAATGAAAATGAGGGTCGGATCACTGTAAACTATGAGGGGAAGGGTTGTGCACCTATGGATTACTTAACCAGCGGCCTTCTTAGCAACACCTGAAGCAAAAATAACCAATAGGAAAGGCAATGAAACACCCACACAAAGGAGGATGTTTGGTTCAGTTCATCTCTTTGGAAATAATAAGTTAGAACAATGAGCAGAATTATCATGAGAGAGAAAGTAGAGCTTTCTCTGCGGAACTTGCCCTATAGTTCTGTAGTTGGAATTAAGCTCAATAAACTGCTGATCTTGAAGAATTAAGTGGTGGATTAGAGAAGTTCTGGAATAATGTCTTTTAGGAAATCCCCATGTACCTGCTCTTGGCTCCTCCACTTCCTAAGACCGTTCAAGAATAGAAAACCCTGGAAGCCTTCCACACGGTGTGCACAGTGGAGTTAGAGGTCACTCCCGCAACCCTCCTCTGGTTTTCTTAATGTTCAGCTGAACCTTGAAGTAGTCTTGTGGCTCACAGCAGGGAAGATTAGTGTCACTCTTCTTGTGCTCTCCAGGTTGGCCACTGACCCTGGAGTTTTCCCTCTTTAGGCCACCTTTGTCCTCACCAGAAGATGGTGGGTATTGTCCTGTTAGTCACTATAACTCTTGACTTCTCTGCCTTGGTTTACCTGCCCAGCTCAAAGAAGCAAGAATGATTCAAACTATAAGAGGCCAGTTAATAATACTAAGCATAAACTGGCCTTCCCAGATAAACAACTCAGTTGAGATAACCACCTAATGGCAAGCAGAGATACTGGCCCTGGTGTTAAATATCCTTTCTGTTGCTAAGTAACTGTGTGAACTTGAGAAAGTGAATAAACCTTCTGAATTTTCCTCTCCTTATCTGAATGAGGGTACTCACATATTCAGCTTGCTGTGTGGCTTTGGACATTAGATGGGGCATTTTGCTTGAGGCACGGGGTCTATCCCTTAATAAGCACACATGTTGTAACTATCAGTAGTAGTAATTAGGCATTCTCGTGGTATTTGGGGCTACTGGATGGCATTATATGATTCTGGAGTTCTCGCTTCCAAACATCCACATTTCTCTTCTTCCTGATCCTTCCACAAACATTTCCATGGGTGTATCCACCAAAGATAAAGCTAAGTATCGTGTTATTATCAGCTGGGAAAATTTTCAGTACATGTTTAGAATTCTGGTAAACACAGGGTTGGCACAAAGAGGCCAGTAAACATCTCAACCGTGGTATCTTATTACATAATGTGGCTGCAGAGATGGATGAATGGAGGAGTGGTGTTTCTGGACGAAACTCAAGTCTGCTGACCTGCCAACCTCATGGAATAGGACCCAGAGAGTAGTTTTTAGAGCATAGTTAACTTGTCCATAAATTAAAGTGAAGTCTTATCCAAGAATAACTGCACTGCATGGACTTACATGGGTAGGAAGCATTTTATTCAAAGCTGTTGCCAGTAGGCGAGAGGATGAACTCCTGTAATCCACAGGTTGGGAGCAAGGGAGATTTTTAAATGCTGTGGACTTGGGCAATGCAAAAGGTCCTTAAAAGAGATTAGGCCATCTGTGCTTGCTTATAGGTGTTTAAAGAAGTTAGGCTCCTACTTTCTGCTAGAGACTGGGCATGAAGGCTCTAACTTCATTGATGAATGGGTGGCTTCTAGGTCCTTGTGAAAGACATTCCTGGGTTATGAACCTGTAAGAGATTGGGAGGAGATTTACATCTTAAAGTCACACCCCCACACAAAAAACTCACAACGGCACATTTTCTAACGTAGACACTTTGAGAAAAGAAAGGTGTGGGCCACACAGAAAAAATCATGCCCAAAGTTTAATCATTTGAGAACTTAGAGGCTTCCTTTTTCAGATTTGTGTGACAAACTTAATTCCTCCTTTTTCATATAAATGTATATCGGTGTGATTTTTTTTTTTTGTTTTCTCCAAACAAGGCATATTTAACTAATGCTTTACTGATTGAGTAAATCCATATAATTACCATTTGTACCTCTTATGAACAAATGTGGATTTTTTTTTTCTAAATTACAATAGTGGTGTTTACTGTAGGAAAAAATTTCACTCAACTATGAAAAAGAATATAAAATTTACCCACCACAATACCTGAGATAACCACCAGTCGCATTTCATTGGATCTCTCCTCACCATCTTTTCCTGGTTATATGCATTTATTTTACAAAACTGTAATCATAATGCAGTATTCATTAATACTTGGCTTTTTGGCATAACAATATATTGTGGATATTTCTTCATTATTATTATGCTATGTTTTATATTACCTGCATCTTAGTTTTTACTGATATAGCAAGGTATCTGGCAAGTAGAAACATTCAGTCAGTACTTAATAATATGATGATGTCTTATGCAGTTAAGTTTTTAAAATATTTTAGTAAATTATTTTACATAAATTTGTGTTTCAACAGTGGGCATGTCCCCCATTTTTCCTACTTTTCCTCAATTGTTTTTTCCATAGCACTTTATTTAACAGTAGTACTTTATTTAGCAATAACACAGACCTTTTTTTAACTAGCACAGTATTCTTTAAAGATAGCCTAAGTGTGGTGCGTAACAGATTACCAGTAAATAACAGTATCTGCTATTATGAAAACTCTGTAAAGAGCTCAGGGAGCCATTCCAAAATATTATCTAGTAGTTTTACTCCAGAGCATTCATGTGGTTTTGTCAGGCTACGGACTTCCAAATTTAAGCTGGCATCCATCCACAGGCTGGGAGCAAGGACCGACACGAATTTTCTCTGGCTTTGGGCTTGTTTTCCGGTTCCTGGGATACCTTCTCCATGCTCTTCTGAGCTCCCGCCTCTATTTCTCTTTTTCCTACGCAGAAATCATCCCCTCGATTTCTTGCCTCCCTGGTATCTCTGGCCCGTGGGTCTGAGCTTTTTCGTCCCACGTTGCTTCTGCTTTGTATCTGTTGATCACATATTTGATTGCTGGTTCTCTGCTCAACTCCTGTTGAAACTTGAACTGTGTTCTGGTTCTGGGAGGTTATCACAGATCTTTCAGATCTCATACTTGTGATCTTATATTGCCCCAGTTCTAGGCAAGTCCAGGCTTCTGACCTGGGGCAGGAGCTTCAACAGCACATGGAGGATTCCTACACCTTCCCATTAATGCTTTTCTATTTGTAACTCCAGGTCCAGAAGATTTTTCCAGCTGACATTTTACCTTTGAAGGAAATAAAGTTTTGATAACTTTAAGTAGTTACATTTCCTTCAGAGCGTTCTGACACTGTGCTTTCGGTTGCCCAGAAATAAGAGTGTGAATCACAGAGGAACCAGGGTAGAGACTGGAAGTGCTTTCTTTTACTGTGCAGATCTCTGGGGCCTTCGCCCTGCCCTTGACCAGGCAATCTCTCCTGCCTTAGTGGGAGACCAGCACATCTGCTCAAAGCTGACTCCAAGGAACAGGCAACTAATTCTGTGTGGGTTCTGATGTTAATATGAAGATTAACAATAAACTTTTAAATCCTCCTTGGGCTACACTCCATAATGAGATTGTAATGACACTTAAATATACTCACTCCAAATTCAGTTAAATATTTCTCTTACTGTACACTATACACACATGCTGGCAATTGGAATATCTATTTGGTCTTCTAACTATTCAAACTTGTACCTTTTTTTTCTGCCACATATTTTATGTATGTGGCAGATAGTATATTTTGTGCCTCATTTAATTGTAACATTTGTTATGGAAATAAATATGTAAAAGTAACTTTGAGAATCTTGGAGGATTTATTTATTTTTATTAGTACATGTGTGTAGTGCATAACGTTTACATTTCTTGTGTGGAATTAGAGCACACACATAACATGCCTTCATTCCTGTTTTCATTCCCTTTCCCTTCCCTCCCTCCCTGCCCTGTCCATCCTTTGATCCCCTTCCTTTTTCTTTTTGCTGGGTACATGCATGTTTGTTTACCTTCTTTGGTCCTCCTGAGGTTGTGCATTTTTACAAATGTATAGTCTGTTGTTATGGTATCCAAAATTACCTGGTATTTTGTCAGGAGACATCAAAGGTGACCATAAAATAATAATTTGGAATTAAGGGTAAAGATAGAATACCAAATAGAAAAAGTAGATGCTTATAAATTGTAGCACTTTTGAATCTTTGAATATTGTTATCTAGTGACAATTTAGCTAAATGTACTTGCACCAGTTTAGAGCATTACTTTCATATGATAAATGTGCTCAAATATTAAATGTAAATTTTATGTAAATATCATAACTAAGCATAGGTGTTTAAAGGCTTGTATATTAAAAGGAGAAAATATATACTAAAAAGGAAAAGCATGTATGACAAGATCACATATAAGTAAAAAAAAAATCTATGAAAGAACCAAGATTCAACACGTTATTTCCACATGCTCTCACAAACTGCAAATAATCCTAAAACAATGCTAACATGTACTTTGCCAAAAGCAAAATAAATTACTTTCTACTGGGTTGTAAATAATTAATTTTCATTTGAACTTGAGTTCCTAAGGGAGGACATTATATCCTCAAACTTTAGCCATAAGCTTGCATTTGCAGCTGATATTTTCTGGCTGTGCTTGGCTGTCGGAAACCTATGCTGTTCTATTTGTGACCAGGGAGAATGGACCCCCTTAGGAACAGTGCTGATTTGTGTTAAGTGTAAGGTTATGTAGGAGGGATCATTTCATGTTTCCCACCGGGTGACTCCAGACACTCTATGCCTACAGACTCAACACTTTTGAGGGAGTTGAGTGTGAGATTTCTGTGAAAAGAAAAAACAAAATCTCACAAGAATGAATAAATAGCCACTCCTTAAAAAGGACAAACTTTCCTCTTTTAAAGTGTTGAATTTCACCTGTGCTCAAAATTATTACTGCTTTAATTATCAGTAATTCTAATTGTGCAGTGATTCTGTGCACATCAAAAGGCTGGCTTCTAATGTGGACGGAGTATAATGTAAGCTGGTTATTTAGGGGCTGTTAAACTTTGTTCAGTGTGTACCACATAATAAAAGCAGTAAGCAATTTTTCCTTCTCAAAAGCAGCAGTTAATTATTATAGATGTCAAAATTGTAGCTGTCACGGTCATTTTGCCTCCAAATTGAACGTATCAGCTTTCCAAGGGAGTATTTGAGTACCGAAGTTGTGATCCAATTTTGAAACTTCAACCCAGGGCAAAGTCACCAACACAAAGTCTACAGTGGCCTAATCCTACCGAGTCATAGAAGTTAAAAACTGGTAGGCTTAAATTATTTTATATTGTTCCACACATGCAAACAAATTACTTATTTAGATGTTTTAATGTGTTATAATAGAAAAGTGAATTCATTAAAAATTTTAATTAGCCATTTTTTCTCAATGCGTGGAACACCTCATGCCTAAGACAAATACAGTGCACAAAATAAATGATGCCCAGCATCTATAACTATTATTTCTATAATTTAGCAAATTCTTAATATAAATTTGGATGGTCTCTATAACAGGTTAACTAATGAGATGTTTAATATTTTAACAGGGGATATGTGGGTGTGAGTTTTATTCTTTGATAATGATAAGTGAATGTCGCAGAGGTACACTGTTCCTCTGAGATGGCTCTTGGAGGGAGGAGAAAAGGATGCCAGCACCTTAGCATGGAACTGATAGTAGTGAGGCTAGGAAGAGAAAATGGTGAGGGAGCTCTCTGAAGGATAAGCTAAAAACTTTTACTCACCATGGCAATAAAACCACGCCTTGTGTTGACAGGTGGACTTTATCTCATTTGATCTACATAGGAATCGAGTGATGTACCTGACCTAAGGGTACTCAACAAACATGTCCCAGTGTTAGAGCTGGAATTGAGATCCTCAGACTTGCAGTGGCTTACCTAGAGGTTGACTCGTTACTGTTTCTAAGGGAAGGGTCCTACGAAATGTGTGGTCATAGACTCAGATATGTGTTTTCTTCACATATGGAGTGGGTACACATTTTCAAGCATTCTACCCAGGTTGTCTTCCATCCTTGTATGGCCCTAGTGGAACGAGGGAATACGAAAATATGTGATCTGGAATAGGTTTACTAAAGGGAACCACTACGAAGATGTGGGCAGGGTTTAGGGTAGGAGGCAAGAGGCAGTTGAATAACTAGTTCAGATTACCAGATATAAGCATGTAGAATTGGTAAAAAAAAAAAAAATCCAGCATTAACTTTTCCTTTCAATAAACCAATATAAATTAGTAGTACAATTATCTTAGCTATCTTGTGTGTGTATATATTTCCCTTCCTTCTTTCTTTACTCCTTTCCCTCATCCCATGTTTATAGTAGTGCAATTTTTCATAGCTAAATCTTGGAAACAACCCAAATGCCCATCAACTGAGGAATGAATAAAAGAGATGTATTTTCATACAATGGAGTATTGCTCAGCTACAAAGAAAGATAAAGCCAGTAACAGTGGACAGCTGTTCCCTTTTAACCCCAAGAATAAGGAAAAAGAACAATACTGAAAGATAGAAGATAGCTGGGTAGAAAGAGATCAATACAAGAACTGTGCTACTCAGAAAAGGGAGGGGCCCTGGAGTTCTCTCTGATAGCGAGGGTGTGGAGCTAAGTGTCTCATCCACATGACCTCTCCCTCTTCCCCTGGCCAAGCAAACCCAAGTCACAGGCAGAACAGATTACTGGGATAGGGCTAGACATTGGCTCTTGCAGACAAACAAAAGCTATCTAGCAAGACATCCACTACTCCACTGGCCGTTCATTCAGAGGACCCTATGTTAGTATATTTTACTGACACTCATGACCTAAAATTATTTTATTCATTTATGTATTTTATCCTGCTCTATGTCCCTTTTTTTTCCCCCATGAGATCAGAGACCTCTGCACTGTGCTATCCCATTTCCAGCTATTAGAAGTGTGTACTATGTATGTTAGTATTCACTGATTTATTGGTTGAATAGAGAAATGGTCATTTATTGAACTTTTAACTCTCTTATGAGAAAGACTAAGATCGAAGTTCTCCTCAAAGAAGGAAGGAAATAACAGAGACCAGAGCATAATTAAGCCAAATAGAGGCTCAAAACACCACAGAAGGACTGGGGAGATAGGTCAGTGGCACAGTGCTTGCCTGGCAAGCACAAGACTCTGAGTTTGATTCCTGGTACCAAAAAAAGAAATACCACAGAAAAGATGAGCAAGATCAGATTGGCTTTTGAAACAGAAACAAAAGTTCATAAAAATTTTTCTCAGTGAAATAAAAAGAATTCAAAAAAGTAAAATCAGAAATAGAACACATTACAGCTGACATAACTGAAATACAGAGAATCATAAAACTAGTGTGAACAATTGTATGTCAACAAAATGGATAACCTAGAGGAAATGGAGTAAATTCTGAGACACCTGTCACCTACTATGGCTATATCATGAAGAAGTAGAAAATCTGAACAGACCAATAACAAGTAAAAAGTTTAAGTCAGTGACAAAATAGCCACACATCAAAGAAAAGCGCAGGGCCTGATGGCTTCCCTGCTGAATTGTTCCATACTTTTTCTATTTTAAAGAGAATAAAAAAATAATAAAAAGACATTAGAAACAATACAGAACTTCAAAGGCAAGATGATAGGAATTCAATAATTGTTGCTATATTGCATATTGTTATCTTAAAATTAGCTCAGATTACCAGATATAAGTATGTAGAATTGTTCAAAACAATTCAGCATTAACTTTTCCTTTCAGTAAACCAATAGAAAGTAGTAGTACAATTGTCTTAGCTATCTTGTGTGTATATATATTTCCCTTCCTTCTTTCTTTACTCCTTTCCCTCATCCCATGTTTATAGTAGTGCAACTTGTCATAGCTAAATCTTAGAAACAACCCAAATGCCCATCAGCTGAGGAATGAATAAAAGAGATGTGGTATTTTTATACAATGGAGTATTACTCACCTATAAATAAAGATAAAGTCAAGACTTTTTATAGGTAAACCGACACAACTAGAGACCATACTCATACGTGAAATAAATTAGATCCACATGTGTAAACATTGTATTGTCTCCCTAGTGTAAGAACCTGAAAGAGTAAATAAAATCCAAAAGGTACAATAGATACTGTGAAAAGGAAAGAAGTTTTTCCTAACTTTTAAAGAGCTAATACTAATTCTTCTCAGCTCTTTCATGAACCCAAAGGGAGGAAGTCTTGCAAACTCACTTTAGGACAGAATTACTCTGCAACTGAGTCCAGACTAAGACACTATAATGAAACAAAATTACATACCAGTGCACCTAATATACATGGATCCAGAAACCCTCACTTAAACACTAGGCAGCCAAATGTACCAGTACATTAAGAGGACGATTTATCGTGGTCAAGTGGAGATTATCCGTGAATACAGGTGTGGGTCAGCATATACAAGCCAATAACTGATACACCATAAATGAGGATGAAAACCATATGATCAGCACAGTATGTACAGGAAAGATACTCAACAAAATTCAGTGTTCTTTCAAAATGAAAACTATCAAAAATGAGGCATGGAAGTAAGTAGCTTAATACACTAAATATACTACATATACTACAATCTCTTAGTTAACATCATTACAGTGGTAAAATGTTGAAAGATTTTGTTCTAACATAAAAAGAAAGACCAGCATACCTACTGTCACAACTTTCCATGTCTATTGCAGTACCATCCACAACCAAGAAATTGAAACTCCCTAAAAGACCACTGCCCAATGAATGGGTAAAAAATGCATGCAAAAAAAAATGCATGCATGCATACACACGCATGTTCTCACTATAAAAATGCTGCATATAGGAGGTAACACATGTGTTTAGCATCTTCATCTGTCACTTTCACAATGTGATATGCATCAAAAGGCCATGTTGTACACCATGAATATGTGGTGTGCTTGAAAAATATGGTGAATAGCTAAATTTTTTAGACAAATCATTGCCATGATTCCCTCTTGCTTTGACAATATTTATGCCATCGAGCTTGCTACTTTCTGAAACAATTCAGGAAGTCCTGAAGTCCTCTTTTATGAGTATCTTTAGTGGTGCTTGTTATGGCTGCCTCAGTGTCCTGAGTCAATTCAAACTGTTTACTCTTCATGGTCGCTTTGACTTAAGGGAAGTGATAAAGTTTCACAGTACCAGATCCAGTAAATAAAGTGGATGAGAACACATTTTAAGTTTTTATGAGCCTAATTTCCATTGGTTGGAGCTTGGCATCAGCATTTAGCATATTTTTGATTATATCTCATAAACACATTCACAAAAGAGGACTTCCAGAACTGCTCCAGAAAGGGCCAAGAGTCACGGGACAAGTGTGTTTTCAGAGTGAGATGGGTATTGATGGCAGTGTGCCTTCTACCATAAACCATTTTAAAAACTGTAAACATTCACTGTATTTTGATCACACTTCAGGTACAAATTTTTGTTTGTTAATTTTAAAATATACACTTTCACATGCATTTAAGTTTATATGTACATGTGTCCATGTAGATATGTCTGTACAAACACCCTACATTTCTTAGTAGAGAGGCATTATATTTTATAATTAGCTTTAGTCTAACTGGTACCAAACACATTAATCTCCACAGAGTAGCCCATTATTAAATTTGTGTTGAAGAATTGTGAGTGAATATATTCAAGATAGGTCAGTGAATGTATGGGAGACACTATTGCAAATAATGCAATTAATTTCATAAAACAACTGAAATCAACCTTATCAGGAAATCAGAAGTACAATTTGTAATTTTAAAAATCATGAGTTAAATATATCCACTCAGTTCATTCATTCAGCACCCATCAAATAAACCTCATTTGTATTTACTGCATTCTGAGTATATCAAGTAAGCTCATCCTTGGACCTGCTCTCCGATTTCCTTCTTTGTGTACACCTGAAATGTGCAGAATGGCTAACCTAGAAGAAGTGGGATAAATTCCCAGATACCTGTCATCTACTGTGACTACATCATGAAGATGGAAAAAGTAGAGATTTATCCTTTTCTACTCTCTTAAGTTATGTGTGGTCATGCAACTTACTTAAGCCAAGATAACATAATGATAAGTGACATTTAGTGCAAGCATGTAGAATCCAGGGATCAATTTGCCACCTTTCTGTCCATCTGTCCCAGCAATTCAAAATGCCACTAATGTAGAGCTTTCTAGAATGAGAACAATGTGGAACAGAGCCCCTGCCTATCTGAGATAAACTTGAAAAATGAGTAGGCAGTAAACTTTGGAGTTTGGAAATACTTTGGAGTTTCAAGCACTGAGCCTCAGAAGCTGTTTGTCTTGTAGTATAACTTAGCTGATTTGGAATGACAGAGTAAGATAAACAAGTGCTGGCCCTTAGAGGCTCATAGTTTAATGAGAGACTGTCTTGTTTGTTTTGAGGTGGAATCTCAATATATTACCCAGACTGGTCTCAAACTCAACTCCTGCCTTCTTGAGTGACTGGTACTACAGGCATGAACCACCCTGTCCAATAAGAGGAAACCCTTAAAAGCAAATCATTCTAAAACAACCCAGGAAGTGACAGCTGGAGTGTCTGAGACCACAGAAACATAGAACACTTCTGCATGAGTTAAGGAAAGAATCACAAAAGAAGTGACATTAGAATTTGGCCCTAAAGAAAACAGATCTCCAGACAGAAAAGATGAAAGATTCTAAGGTGAGGAGTCATATGGGCATGGCAAATTCGCAGAATCACAGAAAGCCCCTAACTTGTGCCCTTAACAGCCACTTATATCAGAACCAGAGAGCCTTAGAACAGGACAGGGATGCTGAGAACACTCCAAGGATGACTGCCTGGACTGGGAACTCTGGCTTGGTGTCTGTGCCATCTTGGCCACATCATTTAGCTTCCTTTGTAATACTCAGTTTCACTTTGTGTAAACTAGTGCCTGTAAGAGCAACCATATAAGAGGCTGTGAGGATTACAGGATGTTATATTTTTTATGTTGTAGCAAAATGCTTGGCATAGAATGCATGTGAAGAATGCAAGCTTTGTGATCATTATTAGTTATATTATGTGGACCATAACAGTTCATTGATGGAAATAAAGGAAGTTGAACAACAGGAGTGGTCAGTACTGACCTGGAGGACAAAGTAGAGAAGTATAGCACAGCTTGAAGTGACCAGGGGCTGGGCTGGGCTGTCAGAGTAGGGATGCCCAGGATCGGGGAGGGGAGTATAAGGGTTCTGGAACACTGGCCTCACACAATCATAGCCGATCATATCGCCTTACACTTTCAGTCTTTATAGACTAAGGATAACCTAATTTTACTCATCAAATCTAAAAATAGGGTGAAACCATAAGCTAATTCAGTCCTGCAAAGCAGAGGCAAGGGATGATTAGCGGGGCCCCAAGTACATCCATCATATGCAAAGACTGCCTTGGCCTCGTCCCTGGTGATTAGAGGAGTACATCTCAAGCTCTGATGAGTACATGCTTGCAGTATTAGAATTAGTCCATCTAAGTGCTTATGGGTGTGTTTTTATGCCTTTGAGTGCAATATCTTAATGTAGATCCTGGCTATATATGGAAAGGGAATGGAACAGTGAATATGACTTGCAGTTATGATCTCAGTACCCTTGACTAAGGTGCCCCCTCCCTTGGCAGTGTAATCTCATAGATCACTGGGTTGGGGGATAGTAAGGTAACGAGAAAAGTATGTAATTATCCTCTCCTTCTTTTTCCCAAGATCATGAGAGAAAAGGGTAAGTCAGAGCAGCTATATGCTCTGTTTGCCATGTGCTATTAAAACTTTCTGTAGGCAGCCATCAGTTGTTTGTCGTACACTGCTGTGGGTTTTAGAATCTCACTGCCTTGGATAAAATCCCAGAATTCTCACTTTTTATGGGAGAATTAGCCTTTCTAAGCTTCTTTTTTTCATGTAAAAAAACCAACAAAGATAGTAAGTATATCCTTTTTGCAGAGATACAGAAAGAATGAAACCAGCTAGACAATGCTCCAAAAATGCTATTTAATTGAAATGACTGTGAGTTGTCAAGTCTTCATGTGGTGTTATATATAGTAATTAATTATAGTATTTCCATTGAACAGTTAAGGAGGCACTGTAGTTCTGTACTGCTGGCAAGAACATAAAATAATGTACCCACTTTGGAGAACAGCTTGGGTGTTGCTTATAAAATTACACATTTGCCAGATAACCCAACAATTCCTCTTGTAGGTTTTTCCCTGGGATACATTAAAATAAATATCTGCACAAAGACCCTTTCTCAATATTCAAAACAGTTGTATTCATAGAGAACAGAACTAGAAATAACCTGCTATGAATAAATAAGCAAGTTGCTATAAATGCGTAAGATGAAGAACAGCAGTAGAAAGAAATCAACTGCTGATACTTGGAACAACACAGAGAAATCTTAGCAAAATACATTAAGTGAAAGGTGTTGATCATAAAAGGTCTGCATATTGCATGACTCCATTTATTTGACATTTTATAAAGGGCACTATGTAGCCGTGAAGTAGACCTCAGTGATTGTCATAAGGTCTAACAGGGAAAGAGCGAGGTAACTGGTGACAGTGAGAAGGCAGAAAACATTTTTGAGTGCTGCAAATGTTCTCTATTCAGACTGTGATGGGGGCTGCAGGACCATATACACCCGTCAAACACACTTCACTATACGCTTTACAGGAGTGAATTTTATTCTGGAGAGATTATACTTAGCTTTCAAAAATAAGGTAAAGAATCTGTGAGAATGGAAACTTCTAGTAAAGAAGAACACCAAGTAATAGCCAATAATTTCGACCTCGAAAAGATTCCAGATAGCAAAAACCAAGAGCTTGGATATTGAGTAGGTAGCCTTCCTGACAGTAAAGACCTGTACATCCGAACCCCTCATATGAATCTGGTGACAGACAACTAGATCAAAATATGAATGATCAGCAACTGCCTAGAAAAGCTGCAGTGACAAATTTTCAAATAATAATTTTGAAAGTCCCTTCCACAATTTGTGTATGAAAACTGATTTTTCCAACTATTTGAGGTTCTATTTTTATTTTTATTTTTATTTTTATTTTTTATTTTTCCGGGACCGGGGATCGAACTCAGGGCCCTAGTGCTTAGCGGCAAGCACTTAGCCCACTGAGCTGTACCTCCAGCCCCATGAGGTTCTATTTTGAAAGTCATGTGCTAGCTTAGCTTTCTCTCAGAAATATATTTTTTTTTCTTGAGACAGCTTCTTACCTTCACAGCTATTTTTTAAGTGCCAGAGTCTGATGCACTTTTTTTACCCAAAATGATGAAATAGCACAAATTTCCTTCTTAAAAAAAATAGAACTCAAAACAAGGATTCTCGAAGCATGCCTTTTGTGCATGCTTTTTTTTATGATGGTATATTATATTGAGCTTACAAGGAAAATAAGCATTCTAAGATAACAGTTAAGATGACAACTTATAAGTAGCTATAAAATGACATTAAGTTTTTATTCTAAACTCATCATGCAAAAATAAAACACTTCATTGGCTTGTAGACTGTGAAAGATCTGAAGACATGAGATATCAAAACATGCTTATATGAAGTTTAAAATACTGTTCTTATATTTTTTCCCCATCTTCATTCGTGAAGCACTAGGTCATATTTCCTTTGGTGGAATGATAACATGGTCAATGAATACATTTTTCTTAGTTTTTTTCTATCCCTACTTCAGCTTCAGCTTATTTAGCTTTTTTATTGTAAGATGGTTGGTTATTTTTCTTGCCTTGAAAACCACCTGATCCTGACAACATCATTGTTATCATGTCAGTAATGAGGGTAACATTCAACAATGTACATTCTTACTTGACCATTGTGGAGCACTTCTATTTTCAATGCACTTGTTTCAAGGACAGTAAAAGGCTACTTGTTGGAAACAATACAACTGTATGATGTTTCAGTGTCTTCAAGATATTTTAGGTTTATCTGCTACTAAGAAACCTTCAACAAATACATTATGTGTTCGATAAAAATGAAATAAAAGAATTTATCTAAAATGTTTGAGTCAAGCCATGGTGAAACATGCCTCAAAACCCAGCTCTTCTGACATCTTTACCTACTGTTCTACCATGCCACTTTTACACAACAATATTCTTGTTTTCCAGTAAGATAAAAATTTGGCTGAGCACGGTTACCCACACCTGTAATCCCAGCACTCAAGAGGCTGAGAGAGGAGGATTGTTGTGAGTTTGAGACCAGCCTGGGCTACAAAGTGAGCCAGCCTGAACTGCATAGCGAGACCCTGTCTCAAAAAAAAAAAAAAAAAAAAAAAAAACTGGGCCATTTCATTTGGGTATGTGGCTGTCAGTGCTCTTTCTGTGTAGATCTTATGGCATGAGATCAGATTGGGTGTAAAAGACAGGTCTGTGCTGGTGACCACCTGGAAATCCTATCATCTACAGGTAAAACCTTGATGTACAATCAAGTAAAGATAGAATGTACAATGTCACTGTCTTGTGTAGTTGGTGGGAAACTGTCAAGGGATATTTATGAGAGTCTAGGAAAAGCCTTCTGCACCTACAGTTTACCCCCATTGCCCCCACCCCCACCTCAAGCCAAAATTCTCTAATAAATCTGTCTTTTAAATGAATACATTAAAGGATCCTATTAAATAGTTATTCTGTATTGGAAAAACATATAACACATTTATTCATTTATCCAAGAAATATGTACTGAGTACGTCGTATGTGCCAGATAGTATTCTAGGACCTAGAAGTACAGCAGTATATAAACAAACAAAATCTGGCCTTTGTGGGGTTTTTGATCATTCTCACTCATATTATTACGAACTAGCTTTTACCAAAAAGGGAAAATTTGTGAGACCTTAGGGAATCCAGAAATTGTTGATAGGGGAAGGTAGGCCATTCTCAGAGAATAGGCCTGAGGTACTTATTACTAGGAAATACCTGTCAAACCAGAAGTTGGGTATCAGTAGGACCAGGCTGAGTTTGTTCCTGCTGCAGTGGGAAGAAAGGTCTATCTCAAAGTTGTATATATAGATATCTTTATGGGGCCAACTAGTGGTTCTATGGGAGACAGAGGAAACCAGCCATACAAATACCAGGCCATGCTGTGTATTCCCTAAGCATTTGTGGGATGGCTGGAGTGGCCCTTCCCGTCCCATCCAAGTTTGCTCATGCTTCTTCAGGTTGGCTAGGGGATGGATGTGACTTATTCTGGTTTGGCAAGATTCTGACTTTGAGTTTCAGGTTAGGTGTGGATTTGTTCCTCGTGTCTCAGGCTTGTCTTGTGGTGCTGACAGGTCAGGAAGGGAAACCTCATTACAGGAATCCCTTCCAATGCTTTTCTCATGTTACATCTGCTCACACCAGGACATCCAAAGAAAATCACATGGCCGGGCTCCAGACCAAGGGGCAGGAAGTACATTTTGGTTACCATGAGGGGAAAACAAATGCCACGCTTAAACCTGATAGCAAAAAAGTGAGATAGGAGGCTGTGGATGGGAAACAGTGAGGACTTTTGAGCCGTAATTTAATCAAATACAGAGGAAAAAAGACTTCAAGGATAGAGAAGTAGATCCACTACTATAAATTGTTTATAAAAGCATTCTGACTTATCTCTCATTAGTTTTTCCATTATTTCATATTCTTCCATTACCACTGTGCTTCATCCTTTCAGAATTAGTTTGTTTCCTTAATATAAAAGCATGCTTACTTCTTAGATGAAAGCTACATTGAAATAGCTTAATTCGATGACTCCCAGCAGACTCTTAGGGAGTCGGAAACCTGAGATTCCATTGAAGAAACCAGAACAAATGTATCCACTCCTCTGAGACCACTGAGTTTCGCCGTCTCTAATAAGGACTTGAAAATCACAGTTCTGCTACCTTCTTTATGCTTGTCCCCAAACAAATGAACTCAAATTACAAAAGCATTGCTCTTGACAATATTGTCTTTGGAGTTTCAAGCTATAGAAAAGATACAATAAAGAGTTTTGTACTATAGTGACAGCGGTTGCTTATTTACAGACTGTTTAAAGTAATAGGGTTAGTTGTGACTCCCATGATATTCTGCATTTTTTTGCATACTTCTACTAAAATAATTTTTGAACACCTTTGATATAAGATATTGCCCTTAGGAACTGCAGCAAATTCTCAGAATTTCTTGGAAAATAAGTGTCATTTGCCTTATAATGTACATAATGAACTACTTCCAATTCTACGTAGACTATAGGTTGAATCTCTCAAAGTATCAATCTCTCAAAGTATCAATTTTAGGTTGTTTGCAGCATGATATGCTAGTTAAATTGTTAAATAATATTTTCTGAGCAATACTGGAAGCACACTTAGTTTTTCAATAATCTGCATATTATTTAAAACAGATAGTGCTTTGTAACATATAGTGGGGTGGTTTTTTTTTCCTTTTCCTGAATGGGACTTTGAAAGCATCTTTAAGACCTTGATATAATAATTCATTTCAATGAAAAATCTGCTTACTTAAAATAATTGCTTAGCTTTAACTGTATTTACATTTTTCTTCCTAATTCTGATCAGGTATGAAGGAAGAAATTGTGTTATTTGGAAAAGTTTGTTAATTATTTGAGTTCCATAGTTGTTTGTTGGAGTTGCTTTCCAAAGATCATTAAAAGAAAATGTACAGCTCTGAATGGATCAGTGAGAGGATTGACAGCTTCATGCATCTGTGTTACCACAACTAAAAATGAGCTATAAAACAACCTGTTATGTCCTCCTACTGTACAAAATTCTCACCCAGAGAATCTCCTTTCTGACTATTACCATTGATTTTTTTGTTTCCTTTTGAATTTTATAAAAATTGGAATATACCATAAGAACCCTTATGTCTGGCTTCTTTGATCAAAAAATAATTTTGAGATCAATCCATATTGTTGAATGTCTATGAGTGTATTCTGTTCTACAAACGTATCATGATCCTTTACAATCAGTTCTATGGAGCTCTAGCACTGCCTCCAGTTTGAGGCCATTACCAATAAGACTGTAGAAATAATTTTGTAGATCTCTTTTCATTTCTCTTGGATAAATACATAGAAATGTATTTCTGGGACATAGGACAGTTTGCTTTTAATCACTGATTTATAAAATTTATAACATATTCTAGATGGATATGTCACATATCTGTACATATATATAATGTATATGTACACTTGAACCTATCTACATGTACTGGTAATACATATGTAAGATAATGCAAATATTTTCTCTTAGTCTGCAATTGCATACTTATAATTTTAATACTGCATTTTGGGGGATACTTCATAATTTTTAAATGAAATTGAAGATTTTAATTTTATGATTAGTGATGCTTCAATAATTCTTAACTACTTAGTGTCAAAACTGAAATATTTCTCATGTAAAGAAAGGGGTCATTTTGTGTTATGTAACAATAAAACTAGGAGTGATCAGAAGGGCTAAAGACAGTATCACATATATCTTTTCTTATTGATGCTTCCATTTTTTGGTTGATTCATTATGAAGAAGTTTAAAAGTTCTTCAATGAGAAAATATCTCACTACCCTTTGAATTTTTACATATATGTAAAAAGAAGATGGATAGTTATTTGCTTGCAAAATCTCTTACTTGTATAAATAAACAGAAGAAATGCTGAGTTTGTAATACCTTCTACTGTTAGCATGATAGATATAGTGTATCCACTGCACTGATTACACTTTTAATTCCACATATCTAATTTAAGAATTACCAAAAAAAAAAAAAATAGAACAGTTTGCTGGGTCATTTGAATTACTCTTGCAACCTACAAGCACATCATTTACTCTCTCTGTTAAAAAAAAAAAAGCTAAAAAGAATTCTGGGTTTTGCCTAATGGTTGTTTTTTTAGGTAAGAATCTGTACCTTTGGTGAATTTATTATGTTGAATGATTAGACATTAAAGAATTTATTGAGCACCTTGTGTGTGCCATCTCTTTTTGGAATTAATAAGTAATAATGGAGAAAATATGTGTTCTAACATTACATTGCCTTCTTTAGAAGATGAATATCCAAAGGTTTGGATAAATAAATAAATACAGATTTATTTAGTAGACACATGATTAGGTAAATATGGTAATGCTTGAACACTAATACAGTGTTCAAATGAGAGCATTTTTTATGGAAGCGAAGTTCTGTATTCGCTATTTTCTAGTATCATTTGAAATAACTTACCAAGCAATAACTCGTGAGAGTCCATATTTGTTATGTGTTACAATTACTGAGTGTCACATTGTTTTCAAAACTGAACATCAGTCCTTAAACTACATTGTAAGTTATGATCCTATTTTAAAGGTAAAGAATGAATACTAATATTGTAAAGATTCTGAAGAGCTATGCAGTAAAAACACCTCTGATACAAATTGTTTAACTTCACACTTCACTAACTTATTTAACCCTGAAACCAAGTTTTTGTGTGATAACACTTATCTAATTTATATGGAATGTTTCCATAACATTCTTTCAAAAATTCTACTTTTTAAAAGTATTCCATCTTTAACAATATATATCATTTTGACAATTATAATTTATCATAATTATTAGATATGAGGGTATGCTGTGAGGCCAATTAGATTGCTCAAATTTAAGAAAAATGGATTTTTTAGTTTTTCTTATAAAATATAAAATCTTATAACATTTTCATAGTTTAAAATTTAAATTATCTTTTTTCTATGATTCCATTTTGCTTTCCTTCAAATAATTTCATGTACAATATACAGTAACATAATGGAAATTGACATTTATGACCAAGAAAAGACTGAAATTGTGAACATGCTTATGATATTGGCAGTGCTGTTAAGATAAATCTTAAGTTTTGCTGTGAGTTTTCATGTTGCCTTGACCCAAAGAATATCATTACAAATACTTGTAACAAATAAGCAGTGTAATTTTCTTTGCACTCAACTTTGAAAGAGAAATTAATGTGAGGTTTTATAGAATGGAACGAAATTGGTATAATTATCGGTGAACTCACCACTATTTTATGGTAAAGGCAAAAGCCATTTATGGGCTAGCACAGAAGCTAAGTGTACAGCGTTGAAAAGCAGCTCCAGGAAAGTCGTTTTGTGATAAACTAAAAGACTGTGCTCCAAGTTGTGGAGACTTCTTCTGGGTTCCCTTCCTCTAAGGAAAGGACTTGAGCCTCCAGTGGACTGAACGAGTGGCTCATTCTCCACCAGCACTTCCGAAAGTGCCTGACTACATTACAGCCACCCTGGGGACTTAATAATATTAAAATTCCCGGTGCCAAACTCTGGCTCTATAAATCTGGGATGGGACCCAAAAAAATCTTCTCTTTAAAAGCTCTAGATGATTCTGATATATGAGCATGTTTGGAAATAATTAGTAGATATCCTAAGTATCACTTTTTTTAATTTTAAAGAGACAAAAACATCACCAATATAAATGACACAGAATTTCAAAGTAAGATGAAAGGTAAACTGGAGGCTTTTCTAGGTAAATGGATGCAGCTCCACACCATACTCACGAGTGAAATAAATCAGACTCGCATGTAGGAACATTGTAGTCTCCCTAGTGTAAGAAGTTCAAAGAGTAAATTGTGACTCTATGTTCCGTTTCTGTCCAGGGTGACAGGTCCCGAGAACGAGGTGCCCACGGATGAAAAGAAAAGTAAGAGACAAGCAGAACAAGAGGCAGAAAGTCTGGGATCAGGGGGCTTACAGCCTCTCAGACTGCAGCCTCGATTACCAATCTCAGTCATCTTTTACTGAGCGGGAACCAAGGGTTTAGCTAGTACAAATGGGCAGATACCAAACGTTTTAGCAAGGATAATTAAAGGATTATCCTTGTTAACCTGTAATCCAACATATGCCTGTAATCCCAGCATTTAGGAGTCTGAGACAGGCAGGTTGTAAATCCAAACTCAAAACCAGTCTGAGCTAACAAACCATAAACAAATCATTGTGTGTCCTCAGTGCTTTCTCTAACTAAAGAATGTCCTTCTCCACAGTAAATAAGATCCAAAAGGTATGATAGATACAGTGAAAGGGAAAGAAACTGCTCCAAAGGAAGGAACAACGAGGATGGGGGAAAAGAGAAAAGAAGGAAGGGGGAAAGTTATTATGTATATACGCACAAGATAGCTAAGATAATTGTACTACTAATTTCTATTAGTTCATTGAAAGGAACAGTCAGTGCTTACACTGCTTGATCAATTTTGCATGCCTATATCTGGTCATCTGAGCCACTACTTTGAAGATAACAATATGCAATGTAATAACCATGGCTAATATCCTATCATCTTGTTTTGCAATCCTAAGTAATACTTTTGTCTATCGGTATTTTTGTATGACCTGGTTGTTAGAGTGGGTTATAAAACTTGAGCTGATATTCCTTCTTGTAGATCCTGGGTGACAATATCGGGCAACACAGGAGTCAACATGTAGGAGAGCTGATAGCCAAAATACGTATGGTTAGACTAACGTGTTCTCTGGAACACGTGCTTAGTGGGAGATAGTTAAGGTCCTGGTGAAAAAGAAAAATGAGGAGAGGGTAAAGGGGATGCAAGATCACTGACTTCTACTATGTGCAGAATAGTCCTTTAGGAAACCAGAGAGACACCTCTCTGAGGGTAGAGCTGGGCTCTTTATGTGCTGCTCACATACAGGCAGGTTTCAGGAAGCATTTAATTCAAGCTATTTCAATGCTAGTACGTTCTCTGTGGCTTTAGATATGGCTCCAGTAGAATCACAATTGCAGTAGAAGTTAATGCTTAGGTAATGTGACAAATCTAAGTCTTAGTGTTTTAAAATCGCTAACGTTTTTCTAAATACATGACTCTGAAACTGAGAAGTGTATACAGAAGGAATCCTAGGAGTAACTAGAACTCTGAAAGTAAAGCTTCAAAGCAAGGTGAATGTTAGTCATATATAATAGTACAATTAAAATTACCATACAACCCCTAAGAACACATGAGACCTATGACAGTGTAAACATGTATTAAAGGTGTAATAATGAAGGTTAAAATTAATTTAAACAACTTCAAGGAGGGAAAATGCTATAGCAATAGAGTTCAGCTTGTGGAATTGATATTGTGAGAACTCATATAAGACAGGGCTTTGTAAATACTGTGTCAAGTGGCTATCGCCCAACTTGCTTAGCTCATGGAGTTACTAGGATCAAGTGAGTTCATGCATGTAAAGAGCAAACATGAAAGAGTTTCTCTCATAAGTGCACAGTAAATTTAGTATTAATATTATCATTATTATTGCTACTGTTATTGTTGAGTAGATTTGCTCGTCAGATTATGATCATAGCATTTGGTATGTTGAAGGGCACAGAGCAGGTATCTGTAGGTATTTGTTCATTAATTACACCCAGCCTCTTGTACTAATTCATTCAGATATCATAAGCATCAGGGATTTCTGGTGTCCCCTGAGCACACTTCATGTCCAATTTCCAAATATATTTCTTGACCTCCTTCCCAGAACTTGATCTGCCACTATTAAAGTGTCTCAGGTTCATACAAGGGCCTTGGTTTTTAGAAGATTCTAGTGAAGGATTAACAAGAGTCCTGTGCCTGGAATTCTTCCTGGAGTTTGGAACACTGGAGTTGAGTTTTGCCAGGACCAACAATTAGGAGCAAGGGAAAGGGAGAGGACAAGTTGAAGTAAGAAAAATAGACTATGGAATGGAGATCAAAGTGACAAAAATCATGTCCTAAAAATGTGAGATCGATTTGCTGGACTTTGCCCATGGGCTGTGTTAGGAATTAAGAGGGAAAGATAGGAGGATGAGGGCAATGGAGTGATAAAATGACTTGAACTAGATAGCTGTGCCTGCAGTTGAGGTGGTGGGAAGTGTGAAGCCCTTCTGAAAACTCTGAATGGGACAAAGTGAAGTTTGAGGAAGACATTCAACTAGTTCAGTTATGAGAGCAAATGAATTTGGAATGAGTAGATGTAAGTAAGAAAGGACAACTTTAAGAGGTATTTTGAAAGCATAGCCAGCTGACTAAGAGACTTTTTGATCATTACAGAGAAAGATCAGAGTGGTGTCAAGAGTGTGAAACATCAGTGATTTAATTCTCTACTGTGTAGAATTTAGGAAATGTGTAAGTGTCAGAGGTGAAGGACCATAGAGTTCAGTCTTTTCATAGCTTGAGGTAAATGTTCTAGGTAGACACAGATCAAGACCTAAAGGCTAAGGGAAGTTGAGTCCAGAAATAACAGTCCAGGAGCCATGTATCTGATTGAAGTCGCAAATTCTGTCATATATGAGACAGGGCAGTCATCTTCAAAGTGAGCATAAGAAACACTATTTGCTAGGTGATTTCCCAAGTGTTACACTGTTCATCATTATTTCTCTAAATATCTGTTCACATCTTCATCAATTTGGATAAAAGGAATGAAAAAATTATTTACAGTATTTGTTTTTATTCTTCTAACTCTGAAAAGAAAATGTAAGGCCATGAAGCACATTCACTCAAGTGTTAAGAGATGCCACTGATGTGTCAAAAGCTCTGGTTTCCTGGCATTTTTAGGTAAACAATGCATTGTGTCCTCTAGACACAATAAATATTCATTTGGAGTAAAAAGGGAGTAATATAAATATGCATATATATTTTTATGTGACATTTTTATGTTTGTATAAATAAAATTCTTTGTATAACATGTGTTCATATGTGATCAGCTCCATTTACTCTTTGGCTTCTAGGCAGGTGAATCAGTTGCAGCAGTAATTACCATTAATTGAAAGTAATGCCTGAAATATTTCATTAATGTTCTCTAAGTTTCATTTTCCCATTTTATTTTATCTATTTGAAATTCACTTAAATCCCACTGAGGAACCATTATGGACCTCTCAGTAGATATTTATTCAGCTCTCCTGTTCCCAGATGAGGGAAGAGAATGAGTGCTTTGTGGAGAACAAGGCATTCCTAGATACACAGAAGCACTCCAAAATCGTTATCCAAAGAGCACTGGGTGTATGATACAAGGAAAAAGTAGAAAACATGTTAGATGTAAAATAGCTCTATTGATTATCCTTACAAATGCCATCTTCAACCTCTACTAGCAAATTTCATGTTTTCCTTTCAACAGTTAGTCTATTGACACCCGATCACTGACAGCTAACTTTTACTCTTGCATAATGCTGAAATGAGGCAAAAGCGTGTAAAGTCAGATTTAGGGCTGTATGCCTCAAAATATGGGAATATAATTGTGTGGCTCTTGCAAAAACTTGAGTTACAATAGAATCACTTGCACAATATAAAAGTATTTCACAAGTGTTATGTGCTTTTGTGATGACAGATTGTGCTCCTGAGAAGAAATTGTGGTGTTTCACGAATACATTTGTAGCCTGAGCAACAGGGTCAGGTTTTCAACTGTTAAAACACCAGGTCCACTGTGTAACTTGTGACCTGATTTGCCTGATTTCCTAAAGACATGACGGCCAAAAAAAAAAAAAAAAAAATGCAAGCACTCTTTTGTGTATATTTTGCTATTGTTCTTTTTTTTTTTTTTACTACTGTCTTTAAAATAAAGACTTGATGTCCGTTAACTCTTTAACTTCTTCCCTTTCCATGCTCACCACCACACCTAGAATCATGCCTCAAGTGTAAGAAAGGGCCATCTCCCCCTGTCATACTGTTTTCTGAGGAAACCACGGTTACTCTGAATACCATCCCCTAAGGCGCACTGTAGATATGCAGGAATTTTTGCTAGGATTATTAACTGTTAATTTCCCATCCTTTTGTTTTTTAATTTTCTTATCTAAATCAATTCACATGTCTTGAAATCTTATTTTGCTGAATTGCCTTTTCCAATTAATCAAGGTAATTTTAGTTACATGCCTCTCTTGGAAAGGATTAGTCTTTCCCTTTAACTTGATGTGATTGTCAAGAAAAAAAAATCTCATATTTCAGTCTTCAAGGCAGTGATTGTTTCTTAATTTGGAGAGGTGGCACTCAGCCTGGATGGGTTCAGTTTAGTCCAGGTGGTTCTCAGTGGGGTTGTGAGGCCCATAAATTAGCTGGGAGAGAGGTGGGAAGTCTTTTCCTATAGAAATAAAAGTACTAAAGCAATACACAATTTCATCCTTAAGATAACCTAGGTTGGTGCCAGGGTGATGATTAAAATACTGTCATTCTTACCTTTAGACCAACAAGAATGCTTTCCCCAGGAGAAAATAAATGGGTGAAGTCCACAGCGATATGTTCCACATGCAGGGACTGTCTGTCGGGCTCCAGAGGAACAAAACGGCTGGCCTTGCCACCCTCCCCTTCTTTTTCTCCTTCGCTAGAAAAACTTAGATGCCCTCTTAGTGTTTTCTTCCTAACTTCTATAAGCCATAATTTCTAAGTGGGTTTTCTTTGCCACCTTTGTTTTTGTTCTTTTTGTTTTGATTTGTTTAATTTTCGTTTCATCTTAAAGCCTCCACCTCCTTAGCCAGCTTCAGATGTGCTTACCTAGACAGCTGAAGTAGGCATGGGCTAGTGAGCCAGCGCGCAGGAAACGCTGGCTGCGCAACAAGCGAAATGAGGAACAGTAATGCTAGGGCATGGTGGAGCACACCTCTATTCCCGGCATTTGGGACGCTGAGGCAGGAGGATCAGCAAGAGTTTGAGGCCAGCTTGGGCGCATAGTGAATTCAAACCAGCCTAGATTACACTGCAAGACCTGATCTCAAAAAAAAAAAAAAAGAAACAAAGAAAGAAAGAAACAAAGAAAAAAGGAGAAAGCCTGTGCTTCTCCAATCCTGCCCTTGCTCTCCCCACTTATATGCAAACATCTCCGCAAATGGGTAATAACTGGGAGGAGAGAGATCCCTCCAACGTCCCATCCCCCTCCTCCCACCTCTGTGGAAGACACAGGGGAGGGGAAGTTTTGAGCTGAAGTTTCTGGTCATTGAGAAATTAGGAAGATGAGGAGAGGTGAGGAGTTGATTTTCACTTTCCAAAATAAACCTCACTGAACCAGGGATAGAGCTCAGTGGCATAAGCATCTACCTGGCAAGCACAAGGTCCTGAGTTTGATTCCTGGTGTCAAAATAAAGCTCGTCAAACATTACCCTGCAGTAATCTTCTGGAAGGAAAAGGAGGTGGTCACTGGGGTCAGGATGAAAGACAACATTTGAGGAAACTTTCCCCCCGTATTTCATGTCAGCCCTGTTCGCCTCCTCAGAAACCTCCTTTCCTCTCTAAACTCTTCTTCCTCTCCTCTTCCTCCCTAACCCTCCACCCTCCTCTTTCGTCCTCCTCACTCTTTAAGTTCTTCCCTTCCGCTGGCCCACATAGATTCATGCCTCGAGTGTGAGAAGGGGCCATCTCCCTCTGTCACGCTTTTTTCTGATGAAACCAGTGTGGTTCCTCTGAACACCACCTCCCTTCTACTCTGTGTGTCAAAACACGACTTCAGGTCTCCTCTTATTTGATGACCCTCTCTGCCTCACTGAATCCTGCTTCCTATTAGGGAGAACTCTTTCATTCTTACCAGGCAGACTTCCTTTTATTTTTGTTGTTTGTTCCTTTATGGAATAAACAGAGGTTCTCCCTTGCAAATTTAGCAACAGAAAAATTTTCGTAACTGTAGGCTTTTTTTTTTTTTAAGCTGTGTGCTGTGCAGGCAGTCAGTGGTTTCTGGAGAGTACATGGCGGCGTACTTAATCAGAAGAATGTAAATGAGAGTGTGTATGTAGTGAATGATCCTAAATTTAAACCCATAGGTAAGTGTGATATCCCAAGAACTGGTAAATGGAGAAAGAAACTGTGGAGCCTTTTCTCTCTTTGAGAAACTGTGAATGGCAACGAGAAGGTGCCTTTTCACATTTTCTCTGAACTGTGTTTTTGAAGAGATGGTTGTCATTCAGAGTCTGTGATAGGTTGTTTTGCATTTCCTTGTCTGTGATAGGTTTTCCTGCATTTCTGATTTCAGAGTGATCCAGTGCTCCCACTGGTCTTAAGGTCACCCACACTGTCAGCTTAGCTAACCGAATATCCTGCTTTCATAGTTCCTCTGTTGCTACATTTGGAGAATACGGTTTTTGTGATAGTAGCTCAGTAATATGTACAATCATTTGAGTACTTTCTACATCATACTTGTATCATAAAACAAGTGATACTGAAACATATCTGAAGATACTGCACCTTCGCCCCTTCAAGTCAAAAGGCTGCCTAGGATGGTGGAGAGGACATTAGCTGTAATTCTAAATGGACTGTAATTCATATCTTATCTTCTTAAATTATTAACACCATTTACCATCAGAAAAGTCATTGAGTTTCTTAAATCTGCAGTTTCACATCCTCTTGCAGGGGGATGTGAAGGTTAAATGAGATTACATGTCTTTGCGAGGTGTGGTCAAGTACGGTGAATGCTGCTGCCTCTAGGGCCGTCCAATACAAAGGCAGGCTCATGGGGACATTATGAAATAAAGTGTGTCCTTGCCTGCCTCATTCATTGGATCTGGCACCGTGTGACTTCTGCACCTCCCCAAGTCAAAATGAACATGAAAGGTAACAGCTTGGATAGATTCAGGGAACAGAGGCAGCCAGGAAGGTGTCACTCATGACACTCAAGAACTAACAAGTCCAGAACTGCTTCAGAAAGTGGCAAGAATGATGGAATAAATCCGTTCAAAGTAAGGGGTATCAATGCCAAAGAAGTGTCTTTTAGTGTGTTACACTTGAAAACTTTAAACATTCACGCTGTTTTTGGTCCCACCTCTTATACTCTATATATTTTGGCAGGACATAGGTGTTACACCCTGTTTACAAAAGTCAGAAGTAAAGCAGATTGGTTTTTTCTTTACCGTTAAGACGCATTTCTTTATATAGCATTACTTTCAAATGTTATTTGATAAAATATTAACCTACCATATATGAAAGAGGATCTGACTGTTTCAGCACAGTAATGTGGAGGGTTTTTTTTTCCCAGTTTGTTCTGGGCAGTCAGTGAGCAATCTATGATCAGAATTCAACAGTGTTCAAGACAGGGAGACAGTGATGGAGAAGATGAAAAATGGTCAGACTGTGCACTTACTTTGAAAGTATCCCCAGTCTGGTAGACTTGGTGTAGACTAAGAGACAAAGAAGGATGGCATTGAAAGTCTGGACTGAAACAGCTGCGGAAATGCTCAGTCAACCAAGGCAGAAATGGCTGCTAGAGGGTTTGGGCTGGAGGAACTGGATAGGGGCCTTCATGCTGGAGATGCTGCTTTTAAGGAGTCTGTTCGGTATCCAGATGAAAAATTTGAGGATTCTTTGAATCTCTGACTCTGGAATTAAGAAGGTGGTGTTAAGGATAGGACTTTTGCATATATTTGGGGTACTTTGTGACAGATGTCAGGTTGAAGAATGGCTTAAAACACTAAATCAGGATGAGAAAAGTGGCCAACCACAAAATAACTTAAATCTCTGTTCTTCCCTGTTTCTGTATATGTTTAGTCAGTTACCAGCAAATGAGACGATTGTGTATTCTAAAAATGCTTCATGTGTTCAATCTCCTGTTATTTTAACTGCCCCTAAGTTTTCTTGGGACGCATGTGAGCAAGAACGGTAACACACGGTGAGTAGGCACTGCCGTGCTCGTTCCCCCCAGCGCTATTTGGATGTAATTGTTTTCTCCATGGATGATAGGAATATTCAAAAGCCGGAAGACTGAGAACAGAGATGTAAAACAGGCATAGTCTACACTTTTGGCAGCGTAATGCGCAGTAGCTAGATTCCTGACAGTAGTTATGAAACATGAAGCAATTTAAAATTCAAATTCTGATGAAGTTTTATAAAATTGTTGTGGTTTTTTTTTTTTTTTCTTTTGTGGAAACAGGGCAGGGGGTAGTGACTGTAGGTACTAAAATGGAAAGTCAAAGGAGAGAAGGCAATTATGTAAATTGTGTTTCTTGAAGGCATTGAGAATTTTTAATCTGCACACTCTAAGTATCTGGGAGCACAGTGAGTTCGTGCTTGGAGAGATGAAAGCCTTGCCTTTACCTCGTCTGCAGGCTGGTGGCAGTGTGAGTTTCTCCCGTGTGTGTGTGTGCACAGCGGAGGAGAGGCGGCCGAGTGGGGAGCTGGCAGCCATTCATGGCACTGATTACAGTCAGTCATAAAACTAGCAGTGCATAGGGTGGGGTTGGGAGGAGCCTTCCCCAAGATGTTACAAAATGTCTTATTTGCATACATCTTCAGTGATGCTAGTGAGATGAAGAAACGGCTCATGGACAATTAGAAAACCCTAAGGGTCCACCCGTGATAAATCACTGCGTAATCAAAGATGTCACAAACAACAGGAGGTCAAACCCTTTGAGCTGCTAACCCCGTAGTCCCTTATAATTCTAGGAAGTCAACAGCAAGACAGCATTTGTGGTCTCCTAATGTCTGACCTAGGGAGTGAAGCATGTACAGAATGGACCCTTAAGAGCTGCACCATACTGAAACATCATTATCCTGTTTCTTAATGAGGGGTCTCTGTTATTACACTAATGCTAATGCATGGAAGACAGTAGGAATTCCTGGAGTAAAACAGTTTCCATACATTATGACTATCAAAATTATTAAGCTTTTATCACTCCAAACAATTCAAGTAGAATTTTAAGATGTTAAATCACACAGGCTAATACAAACCTTGTCACTGTACCATGTTTTAAATGTAGCTTGTCCTAAGTGGAGGGTAGTATTTTTTTTCTTTCTTGTGCCTGTAAGAAATTTCAGCTAAAATGAAGTCAGAGTAGGAAACGTATGTATATGTATAGATGATCATAGCTTAGCATCCCCTCAAGTCAAAAAAATAAAACACTTTGAAACACAGAGACCCTCCTCTGCTTAGATTCTGTAGGGAGTGACATCCCTTCTGGGAATATGAGTATGTACCCTGTGATCAGGGTATAGGTCAGTATGGAAAATGCACTCTCCCACACTTTATACATTTCACATCTATTGTTTTTAAGAAGCATGGTGTTTATTTGTACACTCGAACAATAAAGCGTAGACATTCAAATGAAGCTTTTGTCAGCGTTTATGACCTGTGCAAATAGAAGTAACATGTCAACTGTTGTAATTTTAAGCTAAAACCTATGGATAGTGAAGACTGGATGAGAGTTTCTTACAAAGACAAGGTCTTTTAGTTAGAAGGGAAAGGAAGTGTTTGGCTCAGAAATATACTCATCCTGCTGGGTAATGCTCTACATTTCCTTGAAAATAGTTACTTCGAAAGCATATTTAAGAAAACTCTTCATGGTGGTTTTAGTTAATACTTTGTATAAATATCTGAGGCTTGAGCAATAAAAGAGAAAAACCAAAATTTCTCATAGATATAATTCTTTATAAAGTTTTTCCAAGTTTTGATATTTGAGATACTCTCACAAACCTGTTCATGTAGATTAAACTGCTGCCATGCCGGGTGTGGTGGTGCACACCTGTAATCACAGCACTCGGGAGGCTGAGGCAGGAGGATTGTTGCAAGTGCGAGGCCAGCCTGGGCTACAAAGTGAGCTCAAGGCCAGCCTGAACTGGATAGCAAGACCCTGTCTCGATAAGACAAAGAACTCCCCCCAAAAGCAACAGAAAATCCCTGCTGCTGTTATTTTTAGTTGATGAGAATTTTTGAAGATCTTCCGGGTCTATGAAATTGGATTCACCGGACACTGTACCTTGTGTAAGTTAGGTTCATACTTCAGGGTTCAGACATGCTAGCTCATTGCTTTTTCCAAGAGCTCCTTCTTGAGCATTCCTCTGAGGCGGGTGTGTGGTGGGCCTTCTGCCACAGTCTGGAACAGTCACCTAAGTGGAAGCTCTGTGCTCCTCAAGGATGTTTCCACTCTCTCTTGACCATAATCCACTGAAAGTTTTGCATCAGCTCTTGAAAAACACCACGTTTCTTTACCGTTAGCCCAGGGGGAAGACGTGTTAAAAGTTTTGAAACTGCAGTCTTGTCTCTTCTTGTCCTGTCCTATATTGATTTCTCAGTCTTCCTTGACCTCGTTTGGAATGAGCACTGTATGTGTGCGTGTGTGCGCGCGCGCGTGTGTGTGTGTGTGTGTGTGTGTGCACATTTCTGTGCACTGTGTCCACGTTTCCCTGTACCATTTCTTTCAGAAGTGGAGAATTTTGCCATGCAGCTTGTAGCTCTGGGAAAACAGCTTACCCTCTCCTGCATCACCAGGCATTCACTTGTGGAGTAACAGGACTGGCCACACAGAGGGGCAGGAGAGTCAGACTCTTAGAGGCATCTTAACCAAACTCATGCTTGGGAGTCCTGGGTCCTCAGGTGTGTTTCCATTAGCCAAATAGAAGATGAGAGGTCTCAGTTTTAACCAGAGCCTCCCTACTTGAAGCTTCATATGGCAGTGAGGGGTGAACCTTTTAGAGCTCTCAGGGGTGCTAACAGCCCACAGTGGCGCATGGCCCATAGGTTCACTGCTATTGATTTAAAGCTTTTGAGCAGAAAGATCTAATTCATTGCCCCACAGCCTTAGGTAGAAGTGTTTTCTGATTTTGGCCAATGAATCTGTCCAACGTATAGGCCCTATTTCCCTGAGAATAAGATCAAGTCCCCCATTGCTCCTCCAGCCCTGTTGTATTTCTGCAATCTGTGTTTATGTAATTAAAGAGGAAGAATTTAAGGTACAAGAAGATCCATTATTACATTTTTCACATTTCAGAGGTATTTTATTCACATGCATATGCACACACACACACACACACACACACACACACACTTTATAGACAAACATTTCCTTTCATTTTTTCCTCCTCCTTAGTATGAACGGAATTTTGAGTATGTCTTGATACTTCCCAGCTCTGTTACTGTGTGAACAGAGAGACCCATGTGGCAATTAATGGTGTGGAACAGGAGTCTGTGTCTTCTTTTAGTAAAATAGCCAAAGCCACGGAAAATTCTGCTCAATTTTGAATTTATCTCCACAACAGCTGTTCCTATTTTTAAGCTCTCAGATGTCTTCACACGGTGAGGTCAAAGCTTTCAATAGCTTTTTTGCTATGGGGAAAGCTGCTGACAATCATTTTACTGATGCTAAAAGGAAATTCAAATACAGGGGCCAGAACAGATTTCGTGTGAGTATAACTGAGCTTTGGAAGCGTGAGTCAAAGGTTTCCACTTCCAGGGGCCTTTGAGGGCCCTAAGGTTAATATTGAAGGGGCTTGCAAACACTTCCTGTTAGATATGTTTTCAGTATTTTTTTAATTTCCAGATGTGTTCTACCCTTTCTGTAATTAATAGTGCCTTGTGCTGTCTATCATGCGCCCCAGGTGTGTTGTCAGGGATATGGCGAAGCCTGCTGCCTGCAAAACACCACGCAATGCTGAAAACCAGCTCCACCAACCTCCACCGTAAGTACGGCATTGGCTTTATTGACTGCAAACGTTCCCTCACACACCAATCATTGGCTGCAGATCTATTAATTCACTTTGCATGTGGAAGTAGATACTCTGGCTTTTCTGGTCTGTGTGTAATAAAAAGACTATGATTGAATTGGATAAAATTATCTAGAAACATGAGCTCTGGATTAAGTATCTTTGTTAAATGATATTTCAAATACCATATTGCAGGAATCAAACTAACCAGAGATAAGAGAAGCACTGTTTCAGGGCTGTTGAGTAGGAGCAGCTCTGGTTTTTCTCTTGTTTTGGTGTTGGTTTGAGGGAATGTATGTGAGCAGAAGTGGAAGATTTCAGAAAGTAAAGAGGTAAGATTCAGAGAGTATACTGAAGAGAGGCTGGAGTGTGTTAGTGGAGAAATGCAAAGGTAGCCCATTAGTCAACCTCCACTCTGGTAAGAATAATTTTAATTTCCTTAAAATGTCTCAGCAGTGGCAGTAGCCTTGCTGTAAACATTATATCCAAACAGTGATAGAACCAAGACCCACACAGAACCAGACCAGACCTCCTGGCACAAGAGAAATCTTTTTTTGGGGGAGTGGGGCACAGGGGGATGCCCAGTGGACCAGGACAGCCTCAAGCTGAGCAAAGCATGAGGTTTTTAAGCTCTTTTTCAGGGGAGGGGTGTCTGCAGGCCAGAATAGCCTGAATGGGGGGAGGGTGTCTACAGGCCAGAACAGCCTGAGCAGAGTGGGTTGTTTGTGGGTCAGAACAACCTGAGTGGGGTGGGTTGTTAGTCCTGCAAAAACGGAGGAGGGTGGGGTTGGTTTTTGTGGCCGAGGGGAACTGAATTGGAACAGGTAGGGATGGAAGAAATATTGGGAGTGAGGTTTGGTGGTGGGGAGGCTGGCTGCCTTGTGACTTATCAAATAGTTATGGGGGACATGGCACCTTCCAAGGTTTGCAACAAAAACCTTTCAAGTAATGAATCTTCAGAATGATGTTTTAAAAAGATTTCTTTTGCTATCTTAGAATTCTCTGAAGTCAAACTAAAATAACATGGTAAAGTAGTAAAAAGGTTATGAGGAGAATATTAAATATTTGAACTGTTTTACTATGTCAGCTTTTTATTAGCAAAGGGTGAAATTAAACTCAGTTAAGTTTTTCTTACACACATACTTCTATCCAGAGGATTGATAATATCATGATGCTGTTGCAGAATTTTAAAACTCTTCGGGCTGGGGATATAGCTCAGTGGAATAAGCGCTTGCCTAGCAAGCGCAGGGTCCTGAGTTCGATCCCCAGTACCGCAAAAAAAAAAAAAAAAAAAAAAAAAAAAGAATTTTAAAACTCTTCACATTTTACTCATCAGAATCTACCTTTGAAACTCAGTGTTTACTTATTTCTGTTCCTGCTTACCTGTCTTACTGGTCCTTAGAATGCTTACATTTTGTATATCACACATAGTAACAAAATTTAAGAAAATGACTTAGGAGGTAACGTTTTAAAATAAAGTTCAGGAGGATCAACAGAAGTGTTATAGATTTTATCTCAGTAATGCATTTGCATATCGTCTGCTACATTTAATCAGCATTTTCAAAACAATAAAAATACCGATGAAAGAAAATCATGGAAGAAATCCTGTTAATGATAGTCCCATATTTATTTTCCTTTCTTTATTTGGGACAGGGTTTTCCTGTGTTGACCAGGCTATTTTCAAACTACTGCACTGAAGAGCTCCTGCTTCATTCACTGAGTACCTAGGACGATAGGCATTTGCATATTTTAGATCACTTATCTTCTTTCTTTCATATTTCTTTTTTTTTTTAAAACTTTCCAGGTACTTACACTTGTGGAACTCTCTCATAATTTAAATGGAGCCTAGTAAAACTTTGCTGGTGGCCCTTTAATGTGCAAGAAGAAGCAACTACTATAAGTTAGCTTTTTGAGTTCTACATTTTGCCAACCTCTTTGCTTACATTATACTTCTCTGATTAAAATGCTGAACTGCTCTGTGGGTGACATTTATTGCTTATTTCTATTCTCTGTCGAGAGCAGTGTTTGGGAACTGAGCTGTCCACATTCATGTAAATGCTTTGGGAGCTGAGTAAGAAGTACGTGCATGGTGGCCAACGGAAGATGGTTTATAAGGAAGGAATTTAAGGACCTACCATATTAGTGGCTTATGTGGTAAAGAGACACCAAGAAGTTAGTTAAGGACATGAACCGAATCCAGGGATGGGCAACGGTGCATTCACATTTTGCTATAGTGATTTTGTGGTATCCTTAAGTAGACCAAGGACATAGATTCAGAAAACAGCTGGATCTGTGGCCCAAAAGCAGCGATGGCAAACCTTTTAGAGGCGAGTGCCCAAAATGCATTCCAACGCTCACTTATTTGTCACTAAGTTCCAACATTGCAATTAAACCTGAATACTGAAATTTTATTTTAGAAAAATAACTCAGACGTTAACCTCTTTCATCTGAAAAGAAAAATGTAACACGTGTGCCCTAGGCTTGCCACCACTGCCCTAAAGCATCTACTTAACTGGTGGAGTGGATGACACACACCATCAAAGGATGCACAGGAAAAAACAATCGTGAGATCCTAGATAAAACCAGTGTTTAAAGAATAGGAAAATGAAGAGGATTCCTCAATGCTGTTGAGAAACGATGTTTAAGAGAAGCAGGAGGGCCAGAAGCAAAGGTCGTGGAGGGAATCAGCGGGAGGCCCAGCAGTATCAAGTGAAGCAGAGAACAAGGAAACAACTGCAGAAAGTGCCCTTAGGCTTTGGTCATATAGGTCATTGGCAGCATTTGCCATGTTAATGAGTAGAAAGGCTGTGTTTCACTAGGCTTGAGGGGGAAGGGTGCAGCCCAGGGGTGCTGGTGCAGGTACATGATTTTTCCCCCCTTACAAACAGAGTGGACTTTTTCTTTTTTCAGTTTTTATTTTTTATCATTACATGCTTGTTTGCAGAATGTGAAGATTGTACCCCTCGTGGGGAGTGGCACATGCACACAGCCCACCCTCGTGCATTGTTCATCCCGTTCCCCCCTCTCCCTGCCCCTCATCTCTTGGTCCCCTGGCTCTTTGCAGAAGATCTGTCTTCCTCCTTCCTTTTTTTTTTTTTTTTTTTTTTTTTTTTTTTTTTTTTTTTTTTTTTGCGGTACTGGGGATCGAACTCAGGACTCTGCGCTTGCTAGGCAAGCGCTTATTCCACTGAGCTATATTCCCAGCCCTGAGCTATATCCCCAGTCCTCTCCTTCCTGTCTTGTCTTTTGCTCTGCATTTATATTTTGCATTTCTCGTGTAAAAGAAACTGTGTGCTATGTAAGCTTGTGTGTCCGACATGCTTCACTGAACAGTTCGGCCTCCAGGTACATCCATTTTCCTACAAACAACCAAGTTTATCTTTTTTAATGGCAGAGTGGTGCCCTGTTGTATATAAATACCACGTTTTTTATTCTTTCATGTGTTGACTTTTTCAAAAAGATTTCCAGAGCGGGAGGGAAGAAGGGAAGAAGAATGAAAGAGAGACAGAGACAGGACATGTGAGAGAAGGGAGCAGGCTACCTTCTATCACACAAGTCCAGTTTGATATCTACATCCATGTATTTGTATTTTTGATAGCAATGTATATAAGGTAGTCAAAGATTATCTTCCTTATGAAAATGTCAGTTACACTTTAAACATGCTATGTAAGTTGTCATCAGTTGATCTAAGCAATAAATATATCAAAATATTAGTGGAGTTCAACAAGTGAGGCTGAGGTATGCTGGGGCTAAGTCGGGGTACTATAAGGTATACAGATAAATGACACAGAATTCTTGCCTAAAAAGCTCTCAGACCGGGTCAGTGGGAGAGAGCTCATAATCAAATGAATTATATACTGCATACTAAATGCTACACTAGATGGATGTTTAAAAGAGAAAATGATTTATTCTGCTGGGGCTTGGTTTGGCCAAAAAAGGATTTAAATTAGAGCCTGCCATCATTCATATGTACTTTGAAGGACAACTGATTCAGGAGTGAGGCATCCAGAAAGAAAGAGCAGTTGCCCCGAGGCCCAAAACATCAGATGGTTACTGGGGTTTTAAAAGCATCCACTTATTTGCTGCAGCCTGAATGTGCTGTATTTTTCTCTGATTCAGTCTTGAGGTCACTCTGGAAAGTGGCTGTGAACTCCAGTCCTGCCCTGATGAGGCTCGAGGACAAGTGGCCCTCTGTGTTTACGCTCTGCCTTCTGCGAGATGCATCTTTTTCTTAGTAGATGGCCTCATAACTGGATTTCTAACCTGTGGCTAAGTATCCCTCTAATAAGAAACTTCCTTATACTTGCAGAGTGCCCTGTCCCTCTTGTCTCATTTTGACCCAGTTATAAAAAGAGCCATTTACTAGTAGAGCCCTGACCAGGGAGAGACTTAGGTTTGGATGTGAATGTCAGACAAGGTGTAGAGGAGGCAGCACAACAGAGCACAGCACAACACAAGACAACACAGTGCAACACAACACAATGCAACACAGGAGACAACAGCAGTGGTGTACTACTGGCACAGCCCAGAGACCAGTGGAAGCACACTGCCAGGCCACCAAGAAGCAGAGAGCGGCCCACGATAGGCATGCTCATCCAGCAGTTAGGGAGGAAGAGAGAGAGGGGGGCTTGTGGTCTAAAGCCTTTTAAGGGGTTCAGGATGCTATTCAAATAGTCACCAGGTCCATGGATTTGTTCTTTGACACAGAGATAGCCAGGGCAGCGTACCTATGTGTCAGTGGAACAAGTCAAGCAGACTGTACCTAACCACTCTCTGTGACACCTTCCCACATGAGGTCATTGACACCACTGTGATATATGATTGCTGTCAAGTAAACTCTGTGCATGTGCGTATGTATGCATGCGTGGTGGGTTTGAGTTGTGACCAGGATCATCACATAAGCACTACCCATGTGACCTCTGAGTCTGGGTTCCTTGGATTAAGGAGCCGACCAGGAAGAGCTGCAAGTTTTCCAGTGCTGCTGAGATTCTTTGGCTTGCATTTCTCTAATTCCCTTTAGAAAACTTGGTAATCTGGTTCTAACACTGTGTGCGCGTCATTCTTATCTTGCTAGCCAGCTACTTGTAGGTTCTATTAAGAGTATCAATTTCATTCATCTGTCAAAAAGGTGACTGTAGGTGCCAGGTAGAAAATCCGGTTATTCGGTGTGAGGCTTGGGCTGTGCCGTTCTCTTTGTTCCCTCTGCTTCTTCTTTTCTAGAAATCATCCTTCTGCGAGGGATAATTCATATCCTGGGTGTGAGCGTGTTGAGTGCCATCCACGTTGAGGCTTTCGACATTGGCACGTGTATCACACACTTCCCTTTCCTTCTCTTCACAGCTTTGGATGAGTCAGCCTTCAACTGACAAGAAGGCTGCTGTCCTGCTTAGCTTTTAATAGGCATACTTTTTTCAGCTCTCAAGGGCATGGCTTTTTTCAGCAATAACAACTTTTATGCCGACTTAATCACAATACGGAGACTTCTGAGGCCCAACATGTATGGGTCCAGAATGGATTTACTCATGTCGTCAGGGCAGCATAACTTTAACCTAGTTTTAAAACAGTCAAGCTTGCACACTAAGAATATAACTCTGGGAAATATTCCCGTGGCAGTATAAGAAATATACACATCTTTACATGTGAATCTATGGCCTCTCCCTTAAAATCATGTGTCTAACATCACAATTATATCTTACATGAGATAACAAGTTAAACACACGTGTGTCTCTGATGTAAATGATTGTACAGAAGCTCCTGCCCCTAAGTCACTGTACCTTGAAGCACAGCATACTGTATGATCCTCAGGCTGTGTGGTCTAATGCTCACAACTCCAAGCCTTGCTGCCGGAAGTGAGTACCGGAAGTGTCAGCGATGACACCAGGGAAAAGATAACTCACTGGCGGACGGTTTCCACATCAGACACACCCCTGTTGTGAATGCACTGCACTGCCCAAAGTCTGAGAAAGGTCCTGTCAACACTGGAATCCACCTGCTTTGGAGTTTTGGCTCCTCTGCGCCACCTGAGCCATGTGGGCTTCTCTGCTCCTGAATTTCTTCAGATTTTCTATTGAGTCATTTCCAAATCCTCTCTACGCTTGATCTCAGCACAGCTGTGGTCCACCCCTTCAGCGGAAGCCTGTTAAATCAGCTTTGGGTGAGAAGGAGGCATCGGGAAGAAAGGAAGTGAATTTTGTCAGCTAAAAGAAGAGTAGCAGTAGGGGAAGCAGCACATGGCTTCCTTTGCCAGGGTTGGCCTGTCCATTTTCCTGTCCACAAACACCTCCCTTGCCAAATGTTAGGTGCTGGATGTTACAGTGAACAGAGCAGAATCTTTTTGTTTCTGGAGCTTTGAGTCCAGGTGAAACAGTGTACATCACAAACAAGCGTAGATATTAAAAATCTTCTTTTTTTAGGAAGGTCCTAAACTGAGTGCGGTGATAAAAAGCTACACTAGGGAAGTTATTTAGAGTTTTCTCATGGAAGATTCTAAGAGGCAGTGGCATTTAAGGAGAGAACTGTAAAATAGAAATCAACCCGTGAAGAGTCAGAGGAAGGGAATTCCGGGCAGAGAAGATGGCACATGCACAGGCCTTCTGTGGTCCTTGCATGCGTCAGGAGTATTTAAAGAACTGAAAGAACTCCAGAGAAATACGTGAGGAAGAGGAAGGAAGCGGGTGAGATTGGCAAATATTTCATCTCAGAGGCCTTGCAGGCTGTCTCGGTTACTTTTCTCTTGTTGCTGCGACAAAATACCCAACATCCAAAATGAAGGAAGAAAAGGTTCATTTAGCTTACAGTTTGTGGAGGTTTCAGTCCATATTTGGCTGGTTCTGAGGCACAGTGACACCTGGCAGAGGGCTACAGTTCATGGCGGTGGTACACATCAGAGCAACAAGCGCAAGAAGGGAGGAATGGCAGCAGGAATGACAGCCAGCAGCGTCTTTCTCCCCCTTCATATACAAACTATCCACCCAAGGGTATAGCTCTCACACCCATAATCCCAGCAAACTATCTGCCCTAGGGCGGGTATAGCTCTCACACCCATAGTCCCAGCATTGGATCATGGATCAGTCATAACCTCTAAAAGCTACCCCATAACTGCATGAGGATTTGGGGGCACATGCAGACACAAACCATAACACAGGCCTTTCAATTTCATGGGAGGCTCTCATTGAGGAGCTCTCCAAGCTCCTCAAAGAATGGAGCATCCTGATCCAATGCAGTGTGGCAAAGGGGCCCCACGAGGACAAGGGGACATCTTAGGAGACAGTTGTGGAAGTTAAAACGAAACACAATGGTAGCAGAAGAGGTAAACATGTGGAGTTGAGTCATGAAGTTCTGGAAACAGTGAAAAGGAGCAGGAACAGCTGCTGTACACTGAAGGGAGAGAACTTCCAGCCCTAAGTGAAATCTCTGACGTGCTTAGTGTTCACTGAATCATGGGGTGAATACACGTGTTTCCTCATAAACTTTAAAGCTTGCACACAAAGTTATCTCAAAAGGCATCTGTTACTAAAAATTTCAGAAATTTCAATTTTCTTACTTTATGTATATGTATGTAAAACATCAGATCTTGAACACAAAAAAATGATAAAATGGGAAATTGAATACAAAATGTTGCATTAAATGTTTTCTTTTAAAATAAGTAAATACATTGGGTTTTTTTTATGGTTTCTTCTCACTATGATGTCCTGTTGGGGTGGATTTAATAGTTTTATAGATACTTAGATAATTTATAGGAAGTAAATATTTTAAAATATCTATCAGGTAGAAATATTGTTTGTAAGACACATTCCACTTTACTTAGTAAAATATAATCAAGAAGAAAGGCAACATACATATAAAAAGTACCTTTTGGCCACATTTTTATCATGAATAAAAGCAAAGAAAGCTTTTTCTGTGTTATTTTTGGCAAGATGATTATATGAAAATTGTGATGAACTTCTATTTTGATTTAATTTTTTCATATACAATAAAATCATCCTGTGTCATATCTCTGATTCTAGTACCATTTGTAATAAGGATCAATATCATTTTTGTTCAGCATTTCATTCTTTAGTTTTTCTTTTAAATTTCTAAATTATTTTATTAGTACCTGTAATCAGTACATGAAGTTTACATCCATCTTGTGGAGTAGGTACATGTATGTAATACAGGTACAATTGGTTCCTTTTTAAATCTGTAAAATTGGTTCATTTTAAAGACTCTTCCCATTCCCAGCTTCGTCCTTCTGCCTCTAAATCCCCTGACCCATTTTCATCCTTCTTGTGGTTATTATTATTAGCTCATGTTTATGACATATAATGTGTTCATTCATTAACCTCATTTCACTGAGGTTTTTAGGTTCCTGTACTATGGGGAAGTATGGAGAATCAGTTTTCTACCGACATAAGAAAAGCAAAAAACCCAACACAAGTATGCCTTTGCTTCTTAAAATAAAGCCAGTATAGCCAGCGATGTAGAAGTGGAGAATACTAGGAACACTCACATTTTCAATTCATGATTATTGCTAGGATGTGACAGAATTTTTAAAAATTGTGTTGCTTTCATAGTCTTCCTTTTTCTATGGTTTGCTGGGTAATGCAGACCATTCTATGCTAGTTTCCAATCTTTGTGCTGTAACTGTTATAATAGTGTTAATATTGTTTTTATCTCTTTCCAAATGCAGAGAAGGGAATGTGCCCTCTAAAGTTTCTTGGATATTAAAATAATTAGTTCTGTAACAATTATGTTTGTGGAACTTGGCTAGTCCTTAATTACTTTGACTAGTTATGCTTTGCTAACTGAGTTACCCTGTGCTGCTCCTTCCTTACTGAGGTGGTGTGTAGTGGTTGTGTTGGTAATGCTGACATTGGAGAGCTCTGCCCATGTGCACTTTCTGTGTTCCTTATTCCTGTGCATAGGGGATATTTGAACCAAGCAAGTTTCCCACTGCTGCCAAAGCATCTGCCTTGATTCCTAGTCTTTGTTTTCTTGTCGATTGTATCAGAAAGTCTACAGGTTACTTTCAAACTTCAAACTCAGGTCCAGCTCCACATAGAAAGGCTCACCTGGCTCAATCCTAGACAAAATGATATTTGTCCCTAGGGGAGAAAAGGAGTGTTTCTGAAACTATCTTCTAAAGAAACTAAGTCTGTATAAGCCCAAGCTAATTCTTGTTTGTTGGCAGCTCTCTATCAACCCACACGATGAGTCCATAACAGATTTGCTTATGCATGTAATGGGCTGTGTGTGGAAAATGAAGCATTTACCTGTGTTTGTGACTTGCCCTGGGGTTGCTCAGCAGGGCAGGCTCTGATCCAGGTGTTCACAGAACAAGGTGGATTCAGAACATGTGTATGATTTACATTATACATGCTGTGATTAGGATATGTCTCCCCAAAGCTCATGTGTTGGAAAACTAATCCCTAAATTCATGTGAGTGATATTTTTAGAAGGGCTTCTTGGGAGTTAATTAGGATTAAGTAAGGTCATAAGGTGATTTTATAGGAGAAGGGTGAGAGACCCGTGCTAGCCCTGCTGCTGTCTCCCGGCATGATCCTGTAACACATTACCATGCAGCAAGACCCTCCCCAAGGCTGAGCAGATGCTGAGCAGATGCTGGTGCCATGCTTTCGGGCTTCTCAGCCTTCAGAACTATCAGCCAAATAAACGTCTGTTCTGGATAAATTACCTGGCCTCAGCAATTTTGTTATACAATGAACTAGATCAGATAATAATAAAGAAACAGGATTTTGCTATTTTTTTTCATGGAATAATGGAGAAAGCCTATGTTAAGAGTGCAAAACACATATTTTCAGTCATACTTTCTAAATCTTGGTTTTCCCATGTGGATAATAGAAAAAAAAGTTATTATTTATCTCACTAGAGGTTTTTGAGGATGAAATGAGATAATATACATGAGAGAGTGATGTGCTGTGTAAAGCACCTAAATAAAGTAGCAGTGAAAATCTCTACTTCATTCACTGTGTCATTTATTTAATGAACATGTACCTAGCACTCATGTGTGCCCATACTGGAATTATTTGAAATAATATTGGGCTACTCCAATAAATTAATGGCCAGCATTTTTCCATCTCTCTGTTTTCTTATTGAGGGGAATGATGTAAAAAGTCCCAGGGACATTTTTTAAAAGCATACATCTCAGTGTGTCTAAACTTCTCCCTTTGAAGCATGAATAGGAAGGCCAGGAAATGTGTATTTGGGAAATGCCCCAAGAATCCTGACACACTCTCTAGATTTAGGATCACTGGTAGGTGACTCTGATATACTCAGTGTAAAAGATTAGCTGAGGTGGATTATCATGTTAATATTATCCCTTAGTTATTGTGAATTCATCAAGCCTGCAATCTCCTGAGTGAGCAGACAGTGAAGGCTTAAATACATGAGTCAAGTGGAATGATTTCAGGGCTCCCGGAGGATCAAAACTCTACTCAAAGAATTCGAGATTCACTTGGGACTAAGACAAAAGTCTGCTCTAGGTGTCCCATATTTATTTAGTTAGGTTGGGCATACTGAAGAAGTGTGGGACTCCGCCTTGAATGGCGCGGTTCAAGCACCTTGGAAGCCCCCTAGAGAGCTTCTCCAAGTAAGACATTATGTTAATTTAGGAGAACCGTGTTATCTCCAGGAATGTCTCCATCCAGGAGTGGGATGCCTGCAGCTATGGTCTTTATGAAGTTAATCATGGTTGGAGCCAGGTGTCCTTAGCTGTGGCTTTGTCTTGTCCTTTGAGGCATCATGGCTTCACCCAGGATGACAGGACCCATGACTCACAAGTAAACATGGAAAGCTGATTGGTTAATTTAAGTCCTGCTCAGAGCTGCTTTGTAGAGGTCTCCATCAGTGGGTAATAATATTGTATAAAAAAACTTTATGTGAATATCACCGAATTGAGCTTCTCTTTCAAAGCTCATATACAGAGGATGCAAAGGGAAATGAACATCTGGACAATTATTATAACAAAGTTGTGCTTCAGGACCCAGCCTGGGCTGTTCTGTGAGTCACTGGTATTTCCTATGCTCTTGCACAGAGTCATTTGTTCAGGATGGGAACAGTCTGCCTGTGCCAAGAAAATAGGAAGGTTGATGAGCAAAGCCAGGGAGCATAGAGTCAAAGGAGAATCTTTACCCACTGGCTACTTCTGTACTCGTATTAGGAGGACAGTACCAAATAAAAGGAAGAGTGTATATGCAGGACCATGATCAAAGCATGTTGAGTATTAATATTTATTTAGTAAAAATAATAATGGTAGAGAAGTGAACATCATCCTCTATTATGTATACAACCAATATTGTTTTTAACAACCAATACCAAACACTGTGAATGTTTTTGGGCTGTTCTTAGTGACCTTAGATAGTGTTACTAGTGATATGTAATCGAGGTCACTGGGCAGGACTTGCTGAAACAGAACATTTAAGACTAACTTAACTTCAAGCAATATGATTTCCATCCTGTCCAAATGACTCAGACATGCTGCCTATGTTTTGACGGCCGCTCGCTTTTACTCATTCATTCAGTATTACAGATGTAAGCAGCTCAGCAGATGTAACTTGCTTGAGGCTGAGAGACAAACAGAACAAGGTAACAATGCAATGATCAGCTTTTGAAAGGCTTATGGTTTGACATGAGAGCACAGAGAAGTAGCGTCAAACTCAAAAACTGAGGCCAGGGCTGGGGATATAGCTCAGTGGAATAAGCGCCTGCCTAGCAGGCGCAGGGTCCTGAGTTCAATCCCCAGTACCGCCAAAAAAAAAAAAAAAAAAAAATCATCAAAAACTGAGGCCAGAAAACTTGTTAGAGCCAGGAATGCTTGCTAATCTAATTTAACCTTTGTGTGTGTGTGTGTGTGTGTGTGTGTGTGTGTATGTATATATTATAGTTTCTCTAATTACATAAAATACAAGTTTTAAACACAACCTGTTTTCAGTGCTGTGCTACAAGTGCTGTACTACAGTTCCATTTCAAGTTTTGCTATACATTAGAGAGTTAGAAAAGGGAATTCTGTAGAGTAAGACGGGAACCTGCTTGCAAGCAGGTTATAATCTACTTGTAAAAGATGACAGCCGGCTGAATGGAGCAATGTGGCTAGGTGGGTATAAAAAATAACCTTGCAACACAAGTAAATATCACAAATAAAGTGAATGTTAAAAAGTATTAAAAATTTCCTCAAGGGGTTTACAGATGTAGATACAGAGGTACATATAGATTTCCCTGAGTAAAGAGTTATAATTATGTTAAAAGAAGACACCAGAGCACCCAGGCTAAGAAAATGACTCGGGTAAAAGTTTGTAAGTGGGAATGAGGCCATCAGGCAAAGAGACATTAATATATAGTGTGGACAGAGGGGCATAGTTGGCCAAAGTGGTGGGGAAAGACAAACCTGGACAGGCGTTTGGGACCAGTTTCAGAAAGTTTTTGAAGTTCAACTTTGAGAAACTCGTTGTACTCTAAAGAAAGAGACCTGGAAGTCTGTGAACTTGGGCTATCCAGGTGAAAGGTCAATTTCAGGGTACTGAAACTAGTTTGTTGGAATTATGCATAGGATGAGATCAAGGTGTCCTAGAGAAAGACACCAAAGGAGAGGTGATGAATAGTCTACTACTGGGCCTGGTTAATGGTAGTAAGGAAAATGGTGGCATTTGCAGGTCAAATCTGGAAGGTACAGAGATGCTTCTGGAAGGGGACACAAGGAAGCCAGGGTAAAAAGAAAGTGTAATCATGAAGGGAGTGAGAAATAAGAAAAATCTCAGAAATTTTCTGGTGCTTTGATTGTGGCAAGTTACCTTAGGAAAGTTCACAAAAACCAATGAAATGAAAAAATCTCACTGCCCTAGGGAGTTGTTGACCCTCTGATCAGTGCTTCTTTTCTGATTCCTTGGAGAGATTCATGGGGAGAATGACTCTGGCACCATGGAGAGACCATTCTATGTGCGAGCAGCAACAGGGAAAAGAGCACACAACTAAAACTTTACAATCGCTTGCCAGCCTCAGTGGTGCTTACAATGAAAGCAGGAGAGTCTAGTTAGCTTTTGGCTAATAACTGGTAACACAGTAATAACCCTGGTTACAAGCTTTTATGCTTCAATCAATTCAGGTGCACTTAACCCTCACAGACTTCATGAAGTACCACTGTTATCTCCATTGTACTGATGAGGAAACTGAGGCAAGGAGAATTACATTATTGCCCGTTGCAGTAGTTAGGCTGGGATTCAAAGCCAGGCAGGCTGATTCTACAAGGGTGTTCCAGACTTCCTCGGGAGCAGTCAGTCCTGGTCATTCCTTTGAACTCTCCAAGTGGAGATTCACTGATAGCCCCCTTTTCTTTACTACAGGGTTAGGCTCTAGAGGGTCAGAAGACAAGAATGGCACAGTCCTTATTCAAGCAGTTCATTCAAGTATGATGGGTGTAATATTGTGTGGTCACTGAGTTATGGTACACCCTGTAGTATTCACTCCAACAGGGAAGAAATTCATGGCAAATAAAAAATTGGAGGAACCTTTAAGATTGTACCAGGTTGTTATTGGCAACATGTTTCAACTAAGTTTTCATCTAAGTATTTACTCAACAAGCAGGCTTTTGTTTTGAGGGATTTAATCTTTAATCCTGAAATTGGCAATAGCGTGACACCTTGGGATATATTTTCACTGGCTTCTTTACATGATTTTTAAGAAACAAAAACTTGCTTTTTTAATTTCTTGTTTTCTCTCCGCCCATGGCATTTGGTTCCTGAAGGAAGAGGTTCTCTTGTCTGAAAAAGTCTTTGACTTGAAATAACACATGCACAGTACTGTGCTGTCCTAGTGGAAGTTGATATAAACCAATTCTTAAAATTTGAACAGCGATTTATTTGATTTGAATAGTGAGTTCCAATTGACAGATGATTCTGGAAGGAGTCTGTCCTTCTCCTTATTCCTGATGGTAAACTGACCCGATAAAGGTCCAGGGACAGAGAATGGGAGGTTCAGGGAGGAGACTAAAGGTCTCTTTCATTTTGTCACTCTGGGTTTTCTAATCCTAAGCAGTGTTGGAGAGCTATTCTCACCATCTCTTATTGTGCACTGGAAGTGTTTTTAAAAAACTGTGTGTGTGTGTGTGTGTGTGTGTGTGTGTGTGTGTGTGTGTGTTTTGTAATGTCAGTCACTACGTTATTTGCAGAGGCGATTCATCTTGAGGAGTTTTAAATTTTTTATTTTATTTATTTATTTTTTGAGATGACATCTCGGCAGGTTGTCCCGGCTAGACATCTCAAACCTTTGGGCACAAAGCATCTGCCTGTTGGGCCGTATCTTGAGCAAAGCTCAGGCCTGGATAAAGTATGATTTAGAGGTACAGACAGGCATGTGTGCGTGTGTGTCCGTCTATCTGAATGTGAAACTCACTGCTGTTTGCAGTGAGGAGTACAGAACACTTAATATTTACATCTGAGTGGAGCATAGGCCCCGCAAGTCACTGAGCTATGCACGGCGCCCAGCGTTACACACAAAGGGCTCCTGTGTGTGGGGGTTGGTCCCACTCACACAGAACTGAGCGTGCCCTTTCCTTCCATGTCCCACCCAGCCAACATGAGCACAGCCACACACGGGCAGCCTTGGCCCTGCTCTCTTCCGTGTGTGACATTTCCCTCTCCCAGTCACTTGGATGGGAAAGCACTGAGTCATTTGCTCCTCGCTTCCACAGAATCAATCACTCTGTCCTGTCAGGTTTAATTTGGAATCGTCACTCACATCTGTGCCTTCTGCCAGTTCCCACTGACATTCTCCTCTTCCAGGCTGTCTTTATTCTCACACGAAGTTGGACACCTAATTGGCCTTTTGCCTCCTACTCTTTTGCCCATGTCATCTACCCGCCCCTCAGCTTTGGTCAGAGCAGCTGGTCAAAGGGGCCCAGTAGCCCACACGTAAGTGACAAACCCTCTATTGCCCAATGCCTGGCTTTTTTTTTTTTTTTTATCTCCCCAGCTTCTTCTCTGGACATAAATGGTACAAACCCACATTATCCTCTGTTCGGTGAAGATGCCCTCCCTGGCCCCCTCCTTCCTCACCCTTCGCTCCTGCTGCTTGCAGGGTCCTCTTTGCCTCTCCACTCCCTCTCTCAGCTCTCGTGCTGCCTGTTGTTGAAATCTAGGCTCAGACGCCATTTGTCCCACCACTTTCCTGGCCCATCGGCTCAGCAGAATTTCTCCCTCCTTGGCCTTGGCGAACCCCTCTCTCACCTTATACACACATCACGTTCGTCTCTTCTTTGTGTGTGGCTTAGATCTGCTGTGAGTTTATGGGTTCTGGATTGATTCTTTACTGTTTTCCTAATTCTTGTGAAAGAAATTCAGTAGTTTTGGGAAAGGAGTGGGACACCAGAATGAAATTGCCTGCAGCGTGCTGATGTTCTTGTACTCACACACGCACTTCCTCAGTTTTTATCTCCCATAGATTAAGCTCCACAAGGAAAGGCCTGGCCAGTGTTGTGTGATCAGAACAAAGAAAACTTCCAATGTTATTGCCATGAACGTGACTTTTTTCTTTCTACATTGGCATAGAACTTGTGTTTCTTTTTTCCCTTGGGGGAAAAGTTCAAATTGTAAAACCAGTCTAGTAAACTCTTAGCTATGTGTGTGTGTGTGTGTGTGTGTGTGTGTGTAAGTTGTTGAATATGTTACCAGGAAACTGATGTTGCAATCTCATAGATTTAGGGGTGCTTAGGTGACAGTCCAGAACTCATGGTTTTTAATTTACCATCATATTTCTCTAATACGATTTCATCTTAGCTTGAGAAGAAGCCAAAAGGTCTTAATAAATAGATCTCTATTCTGAAATGCTAAATCATTATTGGCTGAACTAGAAGGAGACACAGAAGAGGAAACGGGTTATGAAAGTTAAAACCATGCCTGGGGGGACTCAGAATTGATGTTAGGTTTATGATCTTTCAGTGAATAGAAGGGGAAAGAAGAAAAACTACTGCTGAGCTACAGAATAAAGAAGGATCTTTACCACCCAGAAGCAGCCAATATACAACAATCAGGACATGTAGGTGGAAACCACAGTGATGAGAACTAGGATTTTCATCTGGAAACATAGTCTATAGAACCCTTGCACATTCCACACCAGGTGATGTTCTCTTCAAGGTGCCCCACCACTTTGTGTTGTGCTTTTATGCCTTTTTTTTTTTTTTTAATTTGAGAAAGTATTGCTCAAACTGGTATCCAGTAAGGGATGGATTTACCACTTAGAACTCTGACACGCATTGCTCTTTGCATTTCAGTGTTTAGAGCCAAACAGGACACCGTAAGTCAGGTCCCGTAGGTGAGGTGGGAAACCTTCATGTCTCTGTCCATGCCTCTCTTATCTGTCACTTTCCTATTCCTGTGTGCGCTGAGCGTGGCTGTATAGAAGGAGTGTCCAGCACACTTCTCTGTCCTGTTCCTTCAGGTCCTCACTCTCTCTGTCATGTAAATCTTTTTACTCCACCAAGGTTCCCTCGTAGGTCCCCAGCAAAAAGTGGAATGCTCATGACAGTGTACACTGAATCACCTGTTAACTTCAAAAGCATTTTGCAATATGATTGCTTAAAGACAGCTATTATTACAAATTAAACTATATAAAAATTTATAATTAGAAAAGTAACTTAAGAGAGGAAGTACTCCAAGCTCACCACTGCCTAATTATTCTGCTATATGTTCCTTCCTGTGCTTTTAATTCACTGGAACATGGCACTGCACATCTTTTCTAAACCCGTGATAAAGTGGCACTACCTTTGTTGTGCCGCAGTCTTCTCAGGTGGGAATATTTACTCCATGGAACTTGGAAAACCCCTTGAATCAGCAATCTGATTTCCTTTCTTCTCTTTTTCTCCTCCCTCACTCTTGCCTTCCTGCCTTCCCGCCTTCCCTCCCTTCTTGCTTCCCTTCCTTCCAAGTTTGGTAGGGATGTATCAGCAACCATTAAAAACATATTCTCTCTTTACTGTCTTTGTGAATATTCTCTCCTGTGTATAGAATGTGCTTCATATCTGACACATGCATTACAGACACACACACAGGACATAAATGCACAGCATCGACCTAGGAAATGCCTTCTTGTCCCTTTAATTGAAAGTTTCTCTTTTCAAAGACTTCTTAGGCCTTTTGGAAAGAGATAATCTCTCTCTTTTCTAATAGTTCTATCCTTTGAATACCATTACTTAAACATTTGGCATTATTTATTATACTTAGAACTGCTAGGTAGAGCAAATGAAAATAACAGACCATTTATTAAATTTAAATATCAGAGAGTATATTAAACATATTTTATCAATACATTTTATTAAATGTAGTAAATGTATGCCATGTTCAATGTTTGAGCATGCATATAGTAAAACATATACTCTTTACCTGAGAAAATAAAATAAACTGGATGCTCTTTATTTGACTTGGAAATCCTAACTACTATGGTTTTATTTTAATGTTTTATCTTCTAGTAGCAATGTACCAGGTTTCCCCCCTGTGGTGTCCATATTGCCTAACAGGGAGAGGGACTAAGAATAGAAGGTTTGTTTAATAATATCTGGACCATTAGCCTGTCCTGTCCTACGCCTCATCTAACTGCATCATTGCTAAATGTTTTTGCTGGATGAAATTAGGAAACATTTTGTGGAAATTGAGGTAATGTGTAACCTGTATTTTTGTAAAGTCATCTTTAGAGGCCAGGATAAATGGGTTAGAGGGGGGAGAGGGGTAAACTAGGGCAAGCAGGAAGGAGGCTGGGGCAGCAGGCCAGGTGACCAGTGACAGCATGTGAAGCTTGCAGTTGGATGGAGACCATGAAAATGGACAGTAATCAGGAGAGGGAATACTAGCTGTGATCACTGGATACAGATGCTGTATGAGGAGAAAACGGAAATGACTGAATTTCCTGAAGTTGATGTTGATGCCATGAGCTGACCGAGAAATACAAGATGTATTTCAGATGAAGTTTAGTAAAAATAAAGGAGGAGTTCTGTTTCGGACATACGTGTGTAATGTGCTGTGATCAAGCATGACCCGAAAAGTAGTTGGCCATCAGTATAACAGGCGCTGCTGGTGAAAAGGAGGTACCAGGCATTTGGAATGGGTAATGGCCATCAGCAGTTATACAAGGTCCTGCCTTCTGAAGGCTCTTTCAACTCAGTGGAGATGTCCAGTGAGCAAGCATAGGTGTGGATCTGGAGCTCTGGGAGGATTTGGGTTAATGTCTTAGTCTCAAAATTGGAACTGATGCTCTGGGAATCAATGATGTATACAGAACGTTTGGAGAAAAGAGTGAATGGTAGCCTTTCTGTATTAATATTTGTATAGTAGAAAGAAGAAATATAAACTAGAAAAAGAGTGGTTAGGTTTGGACATGAAGTGACATTGCAGTTTAAATTCCACATTTTTCTCTGGGACCAGTTGTTCTATTAGAACTGGGATGAAGTAAGCTGCAGGGCTTTGTGAGCTATGGTCTTCACTTGTATAGCATGAGAGTGCAAGATAGATTAAAAAAGAAACATTTATTTTTGATAGTTCTGGAGCCTTTAAAGTCCCAGATAGGGGTGCTAGCATGGCTGGGTTCTGATGAGGACCCCTTTCTCCCACTCCTTTACATTGGGGATTATACTTCAACATTTTAGTGGCCTCTGTGTCAGTCAGCAGATCAATGGACAAAGAAAATGTGGTACTTATACACAGTGGAATATTATTCTGCCATAAAGAAGGATAGCTATGAGTCATTTGTAGGAAAATGAATGCACACAAGCTTAAAGATCCCAAATATAAATAGAGAGCAAAATAAAAGACGGACCGTAGGAAACAAGGAGGCCATTTGCAAATGGAAAGAAAATCTAGAGCTAAAGGAAAAGAATAAGAAGGGAATATAATGCAAATTAAGAAGAGTATTGAACATGTACTCACTTCCCCTGAGGCACACAATCATTATGTACTGCAAACATGTACTAATAAGAACAAACAAGCTTCAACATAGGAATTTTGGATGAGGGGACACAAACATTCAAACACAGCAGATGTATGCACTACAGGCATTTGGAGACTGGAGTTTTTGTGGTGTGAGAAGAGCTCCCATTAGAGGGACTATTGATTTACTCATGATGAGTATCATTATGGCTTCGGGAGGGGCTGGGAGAACTGAAAACAAAAATATGCAGATGAGGAGCAGAGTGGACTTAATATTCAGGGGCTCTACCTGATTGGCCCAGCAGTCTCCCTGGCTTCAGTCTGTGAGAAGAAAAGCGAGGGCTGGGAGAAGGAAATCGCCTGTGGCGTGTCATTGATTGTGTCCTTAGAGGGCTTTTGCTGTTGTCACATTTCTCAAACTTGGTAATAGGAGCAATTTTGAGTTGATGAGAAAGCATTTGCATTTGAACAGTGAGCGTTGTTCTAGTTCTGTTTCTCAAGGAGTTCCTGAGGAAACCAAGGCTGCCAGCGTCCATATGGTCTAAAAAGAACACCATGCTCTATGTGTGGGTCAGCAGACCGCAGGGTTTTTTTTTCCTTCCAATTGTGAAAAATGCTTAATCATTTGTCCCACTATTGCAAATGTTATGAGAATAATTATGAACATTTCTTTGCTTCCTATAGCCAGCCACAAATCTAAATTTTTCCAGTTAACCAAAAGCTCCATGATTGTCTACCTTTAGTAATTCTTCTGTCTTATCTAATTGCCGTCAACTGCACCATCAACTTTACTAAATCTAAATCCTTGACTGGTACATGGAGCATCATCTTGTTACCTGCTGCCCTGCCCTTGTCCGTGTTATACCTTCACTCAAAATCCCATCCAGGGTCTGCTTTGCATCTGCTCCAAATTCACTGGAGAGCACAGCAGCAAAATTCATGTATCTCAGATCACTCTCTTAGGAGAATTGAAATAATTACACAGTAAACTATTTGTACTCATTGACCTGGTAATCTCATTTCCCAGAATGTTTTAGAAGTTAGGTGTTACTTCTAAGTTAGGTGTTACTTAGGTGTGGGTGACGTAGTTCCAGGACAGTTCTCCAGGTTCTTTTGTGCAACAAACAAAGAATCCGATGTGGCACGTGGAAGCCTTTCCATGGAAAAAACAGCAAAGTTTAATGGAGTTTGATTACATGAAGGCACACTCAGACTGGGCACCAGGGGAAAGGAAAATGGTACAAGCACTGAATCTGCTGGATTTAAGAAGTTAAAATGTGCTCTGGATCTAGGGCACCTTCCATTGGGTCTTCCAGAGCATGAATGACAGCATGATTGACAGGGGCTGAGTCATATCAGCTGTGCATGTCCTTTCCCATAATTCACTGCATTATAGTAGATGTGTGAAGCACAGCACATATGTATGAACCTTGAACGAGCTTCAATGAAGAAAGGGTACCATAGGTTGTGCCTGAGAATCCGGTTTTTACAGGTGTTGGTTTGGGTCTTTGGAAACCTCCAAGGTGAGACCAAGGCTCTTTTTACTACCCTTGGCTTTGGACAGAGGTGTGAGAGGTTGCTTTGGAGTGTTGCCTAGGTTCAGGGGAATGGAGAGCAGTGGTCCTTCACCCCAGTTGTACTATCTGTATTAGCATCAGAATATAATGACATATATACAAGCATAGGTACTGTGATGAAATAGAAAACCATGAATATCCAACAATAGGGATGTCCACCAATAGGAAGATGACTGAATAAGTTGTAGCATTGTTCTGCTATGGAATGCTTTTTATTTTTTATAGCTGTTGGAAAGAATCAAATGCCTTTAGTAATTTAGGCATTTGATTTACTTAATTACCCAGTGCGTGAACCCAAAGTAGTGATGGTGAACCTTACAGAGCTTTTGGCGATAGCCAACAGCCCAGCTCACTGAGGCTTGTGTGCCACAGGTTAACCATTAACCATTTCTGGGGCTGAGGATGTCCCTCAGAGACAGCAGTGCAGTCCTTGGATTCCATCCCTATCACACATACACACACACACGTGCCAACACAGTTTTTATTGGTATTACTGTGTTTAGAAGAGATATCAACAGAATATTTAATGAATGAAGAAATTTCTCCGTCATCATCTGCATACAGAGTGCCGTTGTTATTACAGCATTGTCGTGTGTGTGTGCTCAAGCAGGATTGAGTAACCGATAAAAGCGTAGGCACACACTTAGCCAAAGGGACCCTGAGTCTGAGCAGCTGGATTTCCAGCACGTGCTTGTAAAACCCTGTGTGTAAGGACTTTATAACCAATGGAAAATGTACGAAAGGACATCTCATACTCCACTGTCAATAGTGATTTACAGTACACTTCTACAGTTGGACGAGGGAGAAATCATTGTTTCTGTCTTTGCTTTTTTTTTTTTTTTGTCTTTTTGAGGCAGGGTCTCATTATGCAACTCAGGCTGGCCTTGAGCTCGCTTTGTAGCCCCAGCTGGTCACAAACTTGCAATAATCCTTCTGCCTCAGCCTCCCAAGTGATAAGGTGACAGGTTTGTGCCCCCACGCCCAGCAAGGGAGAAATCATTCTTGAACCTTGTCACTGTTTGAATCACTACACTAAATATCCATTACTTTTATAATCAAATGACTGAAATGAAAAAAACTGCTTCTTGACTAGAGTGACAAGCGTATAACAAGTACTCAATGTTGGTAATAGTTACTGTCACCATTACGACTACTTTAAGTTTAATAGAATACAAAAATCGTTGCTAACATCTACCCAGTCCTGTGCTCCACCAAAATACTGACACGTACAGCACACAACTGTGTATACATACATACTTCTTTCTCGGTGACACTACCTGCAGTGAAGCTTTTGTGCTTTGACAGTGTAGATTCTTTCAAGTTCATGTCATCATATTCTATACTTAATTTACTGCACCTCAGACTATTAGAAAATTTAATTTTGAACAAAATATTGACAAATAATTATAACAGATGTATTCCAAACATAATCAATTTGTTTTGTGAGCTACAGATTCTTAATTAGCCTTGAAGGTAATCACTGACTGATTCTGCAGATATCCATGGAGTCTGCTGTGCACCAGGTACCATGCTAGGCATAAGGAATACAACCATGAACAGAAAAGATACAGCTCTTGCTGTCACACAGTAACATTTGTAAGTACACAGAAACAGGTGAAGTGATTAGAAATTGTAGCGGGAAGCAGGAAAGAAGGAGATAGGTGAAATAGTGGAAGAGGCCAGAGAGTCATACTTTAGGGACTGCTGTAAGAGCCCAAGAGCTGAGAAAATGAGAAAAAGCCATCTGTGGGAAGCTGGGTTGTAGGTGTCCTTGGCAGCAGGGAGCAGAGCCTCTGAGGAGAGACCTCCTTGAGGGCTGGGCACTTTGAGTGATGGTCATAGTAGCATGAGCTGAGGTTGGAGGAGTAGACTCAGGCCAGGCCTTGCAGGCTATGGTAAGGCCTAGGGTAAATCCCAAGTCTGCTAGTGGTATTTACAATAATAATATCTATTAATAACACCAGCTCACACCAGCCTTATAAGAATAAGGATGTATGAAATGTACTTAAAAACAGTTAAGATAATAACAAAATCTTATCCTATCTAAGAATGTCTGGTCTTGGTTTTAGTTGACTTTTTTGCTTCGTAATATTGGGGGTTGAACCCAGGGCCTTCCCACAGAGCTATATCCTCACCCTTTAAATTTTTTCTTTAATTTTTACTTCTTATTTTGAGACAGGGTGCCCCCAAATCCCTCGAGTCACCCAGATGGGGGCTCCAACTTTGATCTTCCTGTCTCAGCTTCTCAGAGTGCTGGGACTGAAGGTGCACACCAGCATACCCAATCCAAACCGAGTCCAAATGACATTTAAGAGCCAAAGTGGACAAAGAACCAGTGGATCTGGAATGAGGTCGACATTTCTAGCCTCAACTCTATTGTGTTTCTTCTATCTAGGACTGTCTTTTCTAAGCCACCCTGAAGGAAATAGAGTAGCTGCTTTATTTTTATAAGTGAGTTCCTTTAAATTGCACTTTATTTTTGAGATTGCCTCAAGACAATGAGTCACTTCTTTTTAATTTGAAAAACAATCTTTAAATTTTAACAGCATTTTATATCAATTTCCCCCAGAACATCTGAACTTTTTTTTTTTTAAGGTCTGATTCTGTGCTGTTTATTTTCTTATTTGTTTGGCCATATCCTTCCTTTGATAGTGTGTCCTTTGTATTTTTTAGGTTGTATGAATGACTGTATTTTCAACAAATATTTCTAAGTTTAGTATAATTTATTAACTATTGTGGCAGATTTCAGGCTCCCATGCCTCTCTTCAGAGATATTCAGTTTAGTAGCAGAGTTTCAGGCTAGTACTCAACTGAAATAGAGGAAACATGAAACACCTTAGTGTAGCGAGGTCATAGATCAAGCGGAATTTGCAGAATAAGGAAACTCCTTGCAGCCACCCAAACATGGACAGAACTGAGTTTAGGGTTTTGAAACAGAAAATGGTTTAAAGGATCATCCAGTCCAGCTTCCTTGCTTGGAATGGGATGTCTCTGAGGTGCCTTCCCAGTAGTACCCAGGAAGATGGTAATAAATCCTCGGAGTTTCCCAAGTGGGCAGAGGCCTTTGCATCTGTTGTAAAGGGGCTGCTGGCACTACTTGGTAGCAGCTATGCTGGACACCATGGCCAACTTTTATTCAGACAATATGCTTTAATTTTTTTTCATTCAAATAACCAATTTTGATTTTCAGTGGACTGCTAGTTGGAAATGTGCAAGGGCATTTGTATGAGATTATTCTTAAACACACACAGGACTGTTAGAGAATTCAGATATAATAAAATTTGCTGAAATGTTGATCAGCTATAAGCTGTGGCTTGATGTTTGGGCACTAGGTCAAGAATGTTCTATCAGAGCCTGAATTATGAAAATAAGTCCCGATATTTTGAAAAAGGGAAAAGAGGACTATTTGCCTAGGACTTACATCATATTCTAGGCCTCTCTGTTTTGTGATCTTATTTAAAATTTGTTTTGTTCGCTTTTGAACTCCATGAGGAGACAGAAAGCTCCAGGTGGGATCTGTGCTGACGTCTGTTTGCTCTGAGACCCAAAGTTCATGACATGCAGAACAAAAACATAAGCAGAGTCATTGCTATTTTGGTATGATTGGCATCTTCACTTGTTGTTGAATATTTTCTGAATGGGAAGACTTCCAAAGTAAATCTGTCATGGATTAACAGATCTTCTCGTCCTCTTGCTGTCTTTGAACAAGAAGCAACAAAAACACTAGAACAAAACAAAAACTAAGTGAACGTGTCCACTTGGAACTTCTGAAGAATAGAAGTCCTGAGTAAGTTGTAAGTTGAACCCATATACACAGTTGTTATTCTTTTCCAAATCTGTGGTTATTTGCAAATGACAAAGTTTGGACAGTTTGAGGATTCTCTCAAAATGGTAATATAATGGTACGGGGGAAGGATATTTCTTTTGTTTCAACTGAATTTCTTTTGAGTATTGTGGCTCTGGTAGGTACATGATAGGATTTTATTTTTACCAAATGGTCAAAATCGAAGACTTGTTATCCGTTGTTATTAATGGAATGAACAAGGAGAGAAATTTTGATTGCCAGTTTATTGTGAGTTTTGAAGTGCTTTTATTTTCTAAAACCGGCCTTCTAAGAGGCTACAATTCAGAGGCATTGCCCTCTTAGGTCAGTGACAGTGGAGAAGCATCAGTGGTGGTTATCATGCGTTTATCACATGGTTTGTGGAAGACGGTAACACCGACTCCCGCGCTACTTCTGTTTATTTTTACCTCCCCTGGCATTTTCAATATGGAGGATTTATGAGGGGAATTCAGTGTTACTACTTTAAAATTGATCTTTGGAAAGATAAACAAAAATCATTTGGGGTTTGGCAAAGCATTTTATTGCCAAAAAAAGCAAGAAAAAGATTCCCAGCAAATACATGTAGTAGAAACCCTCTTCCCTCATCTTTCTTCTTTGCAGGCCAACTGTTGTAAATCACCCAGATTTTGTCCGTGGATCTATTGGCGCCGGAACGATAAATGTACCAGTAAAAGTACTGGCCCTTAAGAAGCATCAAATATAAGACACAATATGGTGTAAACGTAAAACGTCTCAGCAGCACTCCGGACAACCCATTTTGACAACACCATGAGGGTTTTTTGTCTCATCCTAACAGACTTTGACTTGCCCAAGAAATAGGCAAGATATCTCTATAACTTACAACTCCCGTGAATTTCCTGAGCCTTATCCAAATGGTGTTTTCTGGCCTGACCCACTTCATAATGCCCCACCATGCCACAGTAACCACGCCAAAGACCTGTCACTGTCGCCAGCTATCCTTTCCAATAAAGAAAAATAAACTGGAAATAGCAGTCCCAGTACTATCAGAGGAATGGAGATTGAAATGTAGACATATTTAAGTGATGTAAGTTTTTCCACCCACTTTGTTGCTTCTATTTCCAAAGCTCGACTATGGTGCTTATATCCAGCCACAGTGACAGAGGGTCATCGCTCCACTTTTGCAGCTCAAAGGCTGATTCTTCTGCTCTAGTCTCCAGCAAAGAAATTGTTTTAAAATGTAGCTTTTGTTAGAAAGAAATAGATAAAATCCGTTTAAGTCTGTTAAACCCCTAATACATCAAGAAGCTAGAATCAGAATTTCTTACATATTGTAGAGCTAATCCTCTTCCTCGCATGTAAGCAGTGGTTCTCTGGGAAGAACAGACACGATATCGCGAAATCCATTGGCCCTTCCCTCAGATAGCATTTATCAGAAAGAAGAAGAGGCCCAGCTGGGAGACTGGATTGTTTCTAAAAGACACCACTGAAAAAGAAAAGAAGATCATTTAATTTTGAAATGACTGTTTTCAATTGAATTTCCCAGTTTAAAGTTGGTTGCTCATCCGCTTCTACTTTGTATTTCTCCAGATGGGTATTAAATTATAAACTACTATTCCCTCTTAGAATGATCTATATGAACTTAGGCAGGCTGTTGTGACTCTGGTTTTGAGTTTTTTTCCCTAATGTGTGTGTGTGTGTCTACTAAGTATTTTCTAGGTAGTCCCTTCTGTCACGCGCTACTTCAGCTGTTGTAACAAAATTGCACAGACCAATTGCTTAAACAATAGAAATGGGTATTCTCACAGCCGTGAGGTCAGAAGGACTGGGTCAGGGTGCTAGCTTGGTCACTTTCTGATGAAAGCTTCCCTGCAGGCTTGTAGAGATGCCTTCTATCTTGGTACATCCCACCCTTCCCTTCGTGCTGTAAAATCAAGGTAGTCTGAACTCTCCATTTCTTCTTATAAAAGCAGTAATCCTGTCAGGTCAGGAGCACGCTTTATGACTTCAGTGAACCTTAATTGCTTTCTGGAGGCTTCATCTCCAAGCTCAGCCATATATAGAAAAATAAAACTTCAATATATGACATTTGGGAAGACTGGAAAAATTCAGTCCATAATACCTTCCAACATAGAATTCTGTTTTTAATCAGTAGTGTTAAAAAAATCAACTTCATTTTTCTATAATCAGATTTGGCCCATGCCAAAGTTCAAAACCATCTTAAAAATGTTAAAACCTTTCTTCCTAGCTGAGCCCTTAGGTTTGTTGCCTTTAAGCTGTAAACTTCTACTATTATGCTTTTCAAATTGACAACTAGCAGAATCAAAGTTGGCATGGCTTGCAGAAGGAGAATGGAATGGAGGGACTTGGGTAGCTCAAAAAGTACCTGAGGACCTGAAGCTGTCTTTTATAAGCTGTGCTATATGCCTTCCTCTTTCAAAGGATGTACTTCCTCTGTGCTGCTTATATAAATAGCAGAAAATGATGAGCCCTTCCACAGGTCATATTTTCCCCAGCCACAGCACAGGTGATCACATAGCAGATGTCTAGAATCCTTTGCATGAGGCTCCAAGGGGCTAAAACAAAGGACTGAGCAGACAGACTACTCTGGTGATGGAGATGAAATGGAATCAGACAGCGTGTTCCTGGTGACCTACTGAGCTATTGGAGTGATATTTCTCCAAGAAGCAAAGGGAGTTTGCTGCAAAGTCACTCTGTGATCTGCCCATTAGACTTGCATGGACGTGATAAACGAGGCAGAGTTGAAACTAGTAATGGAATTAATATGTAGATCTTCTAATAGATAGGCAATAACTAATCACAGGTTGTAACTGCTCCACAATCAGGTTTGATTGAAAAGATAGTGATTATTTAAATAAAAATTTAAAAATTATTACAGTGAAAAATGAATTGCCATTAACCTCCCCTCCCCCCCAAGAAACCGCTCCCCTTCCATTCAGACACCTGTCCCAACATTTTTGAAGTTGTTGAAGCAGTGCTGGAAGTCCTCTTCTGTGTCTTTGTGGCTACCTTGATCTCCTTGATCAATTTAAGGTGTTTATGACAATATCTGTAAAATAAAAAGTGAATGCTTCCTTGTCCAGCTTATTTACTGGATTTGCCAGTGTGAGACCTTTAGCTCTTCCTTAAAGTCAAAATGACCATGGAAGGTAAATGTTTTGACACAATTCCAGTCATCGAGGCAGCCAGAACAGCTCAGCTAAATGCACTCAACCAAGAGGACTTCAGAATTGCTTCACACAGTGGCAAGAGTGACAGGATCAAAGTGTTCACAGGAGGGGACAATTTTGAGGGTGGGTAATGCAGTCAAATGCTCTGCCACTGAGCTATACCTCCCCTAGGGTGGTTCATGGCGATATGTCTTTTACTGTAATACTTTTTTAAAACAAATTCACACTAATTTTCTGGTTTTTCTGTCATACATAATAAATCAAGTTGACATATGGGAGGATCAATTTTTATCAGTGTGGTTTTATTGGGCCTGGACATTCGTGAGGATAAAGCATTTTTTTCCTTAGAGGAATCACGTTTAGTCTGAAATACTTCTCAATGGCAGCTGCACAGAATGTAACTCCACAGTACATTAAGTACTGATCCAGGGAGGCAGAGTTCACTTACACACAATTTTAAAAAGAGATGAAATAAAGTTTTTCATATGAATGAATAATTCCATTACCTTGTCCTAGAATGATTAAACTCTGACATGCGTTTTCAAATTTAGCTTCATTTTGGAACAATAGATGTTTAAGTAAGGACAACATATTTATAAGCTAGATAATACTTATGATCAGAGTCTCTTTGAAGGGAAATTCAAATTCTTATAAAAAGCAACCCAGCTAAAATTCAAAAGGAGTGCAAAAGCTATAAAATAAAATACCATTCAAAATATTCATTGAAGTGTGAACAAAGCTCATGTGTTTTAAATGGCTGTCTCATTAATTTCTTCTCTAAAGCCTAAATAGTTAGGCTAGAAGGTAAAAATCATAGAAAAATTTAAATAGCACTTTGGGGAAGGAAGTGTTTTAAAGGGGATGTTAATGCATAGGAGCTGCAAACATGGAAATAATTTTACCTCATCATAGAAAGCAAGGTATGTTTCTCTGTGGGATGGTGAAAAGGGAATGGAAATTTCAGTATAATTATGGTCAGCAAGATCCCTGATATAGGTGCTTGTTCTTACAAAAGTTGGTTAACATAGGCTACTGTTTCAGCAACTCAGAATTTTAAAAATGCTAAAGCAACATTCATAAGAACTCAGAAAGCTTATAACATACCCAACAAGCTTTCTTTGAAACCCATTTCTCGTGGTTAGGACTGTGCTGGTCTTTTTTCTTTTTTCAGAGAGGAGCACGTAAAATAGCTCATTCTCCTTAGAAATTCCTAATGGTGAAATAATAGAGAAATGTATAAGGAATGAAGGAAGAAACCACTTATTCCTTTGTAGAGGTATCGGTGGAATGTACCCGGCTGCCTGTTAGTTGTGAGATAGAGAAAAAGATGTACAGAAATCCAGACAGTGTTATGGATATGTTGTGAGTAATTTTTGTTCCATAAATTATGTATTCTGTGCTGTCTTAAATTTTCCTCTCAGGATTCTGTTGATTCTGTAAAATACATTGGCAAGAAGCCTCACTTCTTTCAATGGAATTACCAGTGCATAAATGTTCTGACAGGAACGAATGGATCTGGTCTGGCATTTTGCAGTGAGGAAGTGTAGTTCTTTGAAAAATTTTGAAAAGTTATTCACACTTAATAATATCTAATGTAATGTGTTATTTTACTGTTAAGGATAGTAGAGTGTCCACTCCCACCCAGCATCTTATTACAGTTTGCATTCAAACATTCCAACGGGCCTCAAAATCTGAGAAACTCAGTTGATGCTCCCTTAATTTAACATTCATAAAATTTTCTCCTAGCTTGTTGTTTTTATTCATTCCACTGAGTTTCTAAGAATGGGGGAAGGAATAGAAAGAGAGAAGTGCAAGTGTGTGCTTTTACCCTTCTGTGGATTCCAACAAGCTAGTTTTGTCTGAGATCCATAAATCTCTGGAATCAAATGGAAAAAGAAGTCCTGAGAACAAAATCCTTGAGGTCTAGTGTAAAGAACAATTCAAGCTTTCTTCCTATAGATAACTTACTTTTCTCGGAGGTCAAGGTATGGCAGATTTTTCAATGTACATAAATATACAGTGGTACTTCAGTTCACGAATTTAATTTGTTCTACAATTCAGGAAAAGGTGGCCATGTTTGTGTTTGTGCGGGAAACACGGCTGCAGTTGTGCTTCTCACCTGATGCAGAGTAGGCAAACAAAAATAAAATGTTGGCAAACGCTTCTGTTTGTGAACCAGATGGTTTGCAAACGAAAGTTGGTCATGAACCGAGGCGCCATCGTATTTATCCAGCATATGTAGGAGATACAGTACTTAGAACTATGTAAACAGACTTTGGAAACCACCTCTGAAGCTTGGTGTAATGATCGCTGCTACGTTCTTTCATTTCTGGCCTCTTTCCTGTACAATCATCTTTTCTCCAGTCCATAGTCACACTTGATATTTGCCCCTCTTGAATAGTTTCCTCCTTCCCCTAGTGCTTCCAGCCACTGAAACAGCTACTCTGTCTTCTGCATTCCTTTGGTGCCACTTCTTAGCCAAAAAGGGGCCACTGCTTAAAACCACAGCTCGTGCCACTACATGGAAAGCTGCCCCCTCTGGCCACAAATGGATTTCCAAGTGTTAGACCTAGTTGTTCTTGTTTGCATTGGCATACTACTTCCTTGGCTTTGGACTTTGCTGTTTTCCACGTTGTTCCCTTTATGGCATTCCCTCCTTTCAATACTTTTGCAGGTAGTAATCACTCCAGACTTTCCCCAATAGCACTTCCTTCAGAGTGTCTTTCTGTCAGCTTTCTTCTTCTTCTCGTTGTTTGTCAGCCACCGTGGTGCTGGAGGTACGCACAGGCTCAGAGATACCACACCCTCTATCAGATGTGTTTTCATTCTATAGCTCTCCTCAACTTAGAACTCCTACACAAAACTCACGTCCTTTGCTTCTAGTCATCTTTTCTCAAGTTCAATTAAGGTCACCCATTTCACTAATTCTCTGCAGCTAGAAATCTCTAAATTAGCAAGGGAGGGAACCTGATCCCTTTGGCACAGCACCGGAGACCACTTGCACTCCCCTGGAGTCTGACTGTACCTGTATTCCACGCCTTCTGCTGGCCCAGCCTAACTGCACACACGCCTGATCTTCCCATCCTTAGCAGTGGCTTTCTTGCACATGGGTACAGTTTTCTTTGTTTTTCTCTTGGCCTGAAATACATTTCCATGCTTTTGTGTATGAAAAAGCACTACTAAGCCATCAGAATGCACTTAAAATATAATCTTAGGGGCTCCGGGCCCCAAATAAGCATTTTGTTCTGTGTGGATCTATGATACTGGGCTCATGTTGCCATTTGAGAACAATCATATTAGTATTTGTTTGTTATTAATGCCTGTTTCTCTCCTCTCCCTACACATCTACCCATCTTTAGGGTAGCAGAGTGGGGTCTTCTTGAGGGTAAGAATAATACTTAATATTATTATGCTTTGTAAATGACAGTTTTGCTAAATAATACAAATTCAGTAAGGATTGAGACAAAAGACAAAGATTCATTCCCATAGGTAAGGACAGTCTAAAACCTTGACTATCTAAGAATTCTCTCTAAAAGTATATGGATACCAATTCCTGATTTGCTTATACCAGCATAAATAGCATTCTAGGCTGAGTTATAATGCATTTGAGGTTTCATGACCCTTGGTAACCAGGAAGCCCACTCTGGTACTCTGGGTAATGCAGAACTTATTCTTCTCAAAGTGTGGTACAGAGAGCATCACAAAATACATGAAGAGATGATGAGAACAAGGACACAGAAGTCTTCAAAAAAAGTTCAAACTGCTCATTAGCTCCGCATCCATAGGATGTCAATCGCTCAACTGAATTTTAAAAATCACTACACAGCCAAAACCAGTGACATGCTAGCGGAGGAATCTCTGAGTTTCCCACTGTGTCAGCAAGAAACCCAAGACAGCATCCAGCACTCCCATCTCCTGACCTGCCCTAGAACATCTTGTCACTAACTGCACTTTTATAATTTGGAGAAAAGTCACAAAGAGCAGTAACCTAAGAACACTAACTAAGAAAAGATTTACAAGCGATGTGGAGCTGCAGGACTTTTAAAAAATTGCTTGAACGCTGTCCTGAGACCGGCTGTCATTAAGGCTTCAATGGGAGGAAGAGACAGGGTGACTCGCTCCAAAAATGAAAGCCTCAAGTGTGTAGACTACAGGAAGGGTGATACAGCGCTTCTGGCACCATTTATTGTCAGACTTGGCAACGGTATCCTGGAAGTCTAGGAAGAGAGGGGGGAAAAAAGGTTGAAAATAACATCCTAAAGATAAAATGTTTAAAAATACCTCAGTGGGACTGGTGAGAAGAAAGGAGTGAAGTTGCCATGGGGTGGGAGTGCAGGGCCACAGCAGCACGGAGTTGCAGGCAGGGAACCACGCGTGGCAGCCTGAGGAGGCAGCAAATGACAAAATTGGATTCCACCGAACAAAGGAAAAAGAAGGTCTGTGCATTCGGAGGTGAGATCGTTAGCAATGGCAGCGGAACCCACGGGGCTGTGGGAACAGGTAACTCAGGTCAGCTTCAGGAAGGACGTAACAGAAACAGGACTGGGCAGGCTGGGCATGGTTACCAGACGAACACGCTGGAAGTCCAGAGTGCGGGAGAAAGTAGAGCTTGCCTGGGGCGCTGCTCACTCTTTCATCCCGGGAAAGAAAGGCACTAGCTCCACCCTGGATGTCCTACAAAGCAGTGAAGCCCCAGTGCAGTCAGGGTCCTTGCGGCTGGTAGAGCCTGGGTATCGGAGCTGTTGCCACCTCGTTTACATCTAGACGCTGCCCTGCAGGGCCACTGATAAGCTGTCTTGGCCCTGATGACACACCCGTTCCCCACACAGTTGACTTACAGGAGGGCAGATCATGAAAGAATTATCACCACTCAGTGACTGAAGTGGAAAAACAGACTAGGGAAAGCCAAAATTACTGTCCCGGAGCTCAAGGAGGTGCTGTGGGGTGTGAGATACCCTGAGCACCCCAGCATGCTTCTTAGTCTCTTCACTGTCTGGTCTTTCTTGCCTTCATTCTCCCTGATAATTTCTGCAACACTTGAACTCTTACCTAAACCTTTCCTTCCCCTCTCCTATACCCTGTGTCACTGGATTGTAAGTCCATAAGGCAATGTGCACGGCTGTCTCAGTGCCTGCTGTGCTTCACATGATGACTGCTCGCTTGCCTGAGTGCGTGAAGCAATTAGTTCACTCATCTTTCTGATGAATCCTGTGACTTTCTGCTATCTCCTGATTCCAGGCTTATTGAAGTTACAAGATGCATGAGTTATCTGTGGGTGTAAACATCTGTGTGTGTGCATGCGTGTGTGTGTTTGTGAGTAACAAGAATTCACTCAGGCTCTCTACCTAAATTATCATTGTGATATATAGCTGTATCCCAGTGCAGGTCTCTAACAAAAGTGTTCAAATGTCAGTTAGTGTAGGTCTCTAACAAAAGTGTCCATCTAGTATATTGTGTAGCCCTCTATTTTTAATTAACTCTCCAATACGATCACTCGTTTTCTTTAGTTAAACTTTAATTTGAGAAATGAGGTCATAGATTATCTTTCTTTTCTTTATCCCTTAGGAAATTATATAGAGCTGGTCAGTAAGTTTTTGCTGATTAGTCAGTTGCCAGGTGTCAGTTTATTTCTTTTAGTCTTTACATTTGAGGGGCTGGGGGTATAGCTCAGTGGCATAAGCACTTGCCTGGCAAGCGCAAGGTCCTGAGTTCGATCCCTGATACCGGAAAAAAAAAAATCAAGAAAAAAAAAAAAGAGAGAATTGGTCATTTACATTTGAGACCGTTTTATTTGCTTTTCCTTGAAATCAAACAACTAGACTAGATTCATCATCATAGGAGAAAAAAGACTAGGTAATAGCCTTTTATTGCTTTTTTTCACATGACAAGCTCCTCTGGAAGTCAGGGCCTGTTGTGCTAGTATAGGAATGCTCTTTTGAACAAGCTTAACTTATTTATTATTCAGTTAAGAGAACATTTATTGAATGCTTACTCTGAACTTTAATACTGGAGATAAAGTAGGGAATTAACCAGATAAATGTGATCTCTGCTCGCATGAGACATGTGGATTAGTTGGGGATAAAAAACTAGGAGAGAGGGTAAATGAGAAATTGAAGAAAGTCCAGTTCCACGAAGATTAAGAACATGAGATGTGGTAAATGGGAAAGATTAAGTTCAGTTTGCTGCAACAGTACTACGGGTGAGGTGACTGAAAGAACCGCAGAGGATTTATTTCTTCGCATGCTAGAGGCTGGGAGCTGAGATCCGGGAACCAGGCTGCACGGTTGGACTCTGGCAAGGGCCCTCATGGTTCTCACAGACAGATGCTGCCGTGTTCTCAGTGGTGAAGAGCACAGCGACAAAAGGCATGCTTCCTGTGTCTCTTCTCACAAGGGCTCCACTTCCAAAGGCCCCACTTGCTGATACCATCCTTTGCGGGTTACTATTTCAGTGTATGTGCAGAGGGAGTTAAGTATTAAGTCAACTGCAAATAAGTTATGTATTGGAAGATATAACATTTGAGTTGAAATCTAAAGAGTTAGCAGGCAGACACTTTAACGCATGTGGAGCCTTGGGGATTAAAAGCAACCTGCATATCAGCTCTGAGGCATACAAGACAGCTTGATGTTGGTAGGAACTGAGAGAAGGCCTGCAAGTTTGGTGCACGGTGATCAAGAGAACTAGTCTAACAAAGTGAGGAATATGTGTCGTAAGCCTGTAGTAAAGTTCCTTGTCAGGGAATATGGACTGTCTTTGGAATGTGATGGCAAAGCTTTTGGGATCTTTGCAGCAGGAAGATGTACAAGGTTCAATTATCAAGAAAGATCACTCTTAAGAAATGTTTGGGTTAAAATGTATGTTGTGACCATGCATATTATGAATGTATGCATTTCAGAGTTACTATGTTTGGTTGTTGTGTGAATTTGTGAAGGCAATTCTGGGAATCAAGGCACCTGTGTTTAAATTACTTTTTCTATGGCTTTATAGGTTATGGTATGCAAACTATTACTTTAGTTCTGGCTTTCTTAAACATTACTGTGGTGTATTTTATTGCAAAGATTCTTACAGTCTTTTCAAGCACTCTGTATAAATCTATTCATAGACTAGTATGCCAATAATATACATACATACTATATATATATATATATATATATATATATGTATATATACAGCCAAGTAGATCTAATTAAAGAGTTACTAGAAAATAATGTGTTTTATTTATGCCTATCTGGAGACACTTAATAAATCTTTGACTGCACATCTTTGCCCCAAAAGCAGCAGTTTAATTTGTAAATGTAATGTAGTGTTCATAATTAAGAATTTTTTATTTGAACCATCATTATGGTGACTAATTCTTTTATTTGCCCACCACTGTGTCAGCCATGTACATGTTCTGAGTTAAATGCTGTAACTTTGGAGGAAGAACAAGGGAGAACATGTGAGTCTTAGGCATGCCAAAAGCAGCGATGGCGAATGTTTTAGAACTTTCAGTCATAGAAAGAGCTCACTGTGGCACATGTGCCATAGGTTAGCCATCACTGGCCTACAGCACTAGGGAAGGCAGACATGGGGACATAAGATGACAGTGTGATGTGATTGTCCAGTAAAAGCATAAACTGAGAACCCAGGAGTGGGAGCAGTTAGCCTAGAGGAAGACTGATGTCATGTATCAGCCTAGGTCCGCCATTTTTATTCTTAGTTCACTATTCTTCTTGCAGATGTTATATGTAGTTCCAGTGCTGTTCTTCTTTATAGCTTTACTGATATATAATCCATGTACTATAAATTCCACCCTGCTCAAGTATACACACTCACTGACTTTTTTCTTAGTTTAGTTTAGTCTCAACATTATGCCACCATCACCACTCTGTAACTGTGGGTTTTCATCACCCTCTATCCACAAAAGCCCTTATAACTCTTCACAGTCACTTTCCACGGAGTCCTACCCACACCCCCTGGCAACCACACTACTCTGATTTTGATCTCTGTGGGCTTTCTGTTGTGGTTTAGATCCAGAATGTCTCCTCCAAATGTCCTGTGTTTGAGAGGTGGTGGCGGCATAGGATGCTGTGCTTATCAGTGGAGTTCAGTAGCTGAACATGCTTGTCGTGGGGATACGTGTTACTGAGGATGAGACCTGGAAGGCGGTATTCTTGGCCCTTTACATTCTTTCCTAATGCCTTTTATTTCTTTTTCTTATCCAGTTTTCCACACTAGACCCTCCAGTGCAATTTTGAATAGAAATTGTGGCATTGTGATGGCACACACGCTGGTCTTCCTGTTCATGTCTTACGTGAAGGGATTCAGTCCTGCTCCATTAAGTGTGATGGTAGCTGGAGAATTTTTATAGAGGACATTGAACAGATTGTGAAAATTTTTTCCTGTTCCAGGTTTTTCTGACAGCTTTTTTTTTAAAATCATGAAATGTGCTGGGTTTTGTTGAATGCCTTGTCTGAATGGTCTAGGATGAACATGTAGTTTTTGTTCTGTTCCACTAGATGGCGCATGAAATGACTTTCAGGTGTTAAACCAACTTTGCATTCCCACACTAAATTACAGTTGGTTACGGTGAATAATCTTTTTGATGTGTTGCTGGCTTCTGTTTGCTACTAGTTTATTGATGGCTTTTTCCCATAAATCCGTAAGGGATACTAATTGGCAGTTTTCTTCTGAGGTCACGTCTTTGCATTCAGTGTTACTTACCTATGTTATTTTTCTACCCCCCACTTTTGCTTTCTGCTCCTACATTATTATTTCCTTTCTTTGTCTAGCTCTTGGTTCATTTTGCTCACATTTTTTCTAAAAACGAGACCCTGGCCTTCTGATATGCACTGGTACTTGGAACAGCTGGTTTGAAGGCTGCTGTGAAGACAGGTAGAGAGGAATGGGAATAGGGCAAGTGAACAATGCCATAAAACAGCTTTCTTATCAAGGTTCAGTCATTTGTTTTCCCAGTGATTGGTCTTTGGGTTGTTGCAAACTTGTTAAATCAAGACTTGTATAAAGTTTGACTTTGATTAGTTTTTCTAGCATCCTCTCTCGAATTTTGGAGGCCCTGACTCTTCCATTCTAGAAGTGCTTCTTCTTTGTGGTGTTACTTTAGCAGGATCTGAGGGAAAGAGAATGATCCACAACTGCACGTTTGTGTGAACACAAAGGAGATGATGATACAATGTGGGTGATGATCAAAAGCCTTCTCAAGGGCCTATTATGGGAAAAAACATGCTTGATGGTCAGTCAGTGTATCCCAATGACTTTGGACTCTGGCAGTTGTCATACAGTGGGACTCCAGCTTAATTTCTCTGTAGTGAGGAAATCCTAATGCATTCACCTACTTAACTAGTGTATGTTATTTTAATTGGGTTGAGCTCAGGGAACCTTTAAAAGTTTGGCATTTGAGGAAAGGACACATCAACCAGTGTACAACAGGGTCAGAGAATATTCATTCACCAAGCAAGGCTGCCACAACACAGTGAACTGTGTATACTCCTTCTCCTAGAATTGATTAACCTTACTGTCATTCAGTTATGGACAACTTCGTTCTAATGTGGACACATGAAGACTGAGATATATTCCCAGTCAGAACAGTAATTCTAGGAATGATTTGCTTTGTGTGATTGTGTAATACACAGTTGCCCTTATTGTGGTTTGCTCAACCTGCATAGTAAGGCAATTCTAGGCAGAAACTTCTTCTACATGTGATACTTTTCTCTTTTTTTAATGTGGAAGAGCTATTTGTGTTTTATAAGAATCAAGACAGCACAGTATGGGAAAATTAAATTAAATACAGAGTGAATTTGAAAAATTAGCATGGTAGATGTGTATAATGTATTACAATGGCAGGGCTCATTTGTTTATTAGAAAATATTAAGGAATTTTTACTATGTGTCAGAAACCATTCTTGATTCTGGGCATAATACTGAGGGAGGAAGATAAAATTTCTGCTCTCCTGTTCTTTACATTCCCATAGAGGAAACTCAGGATAACAAGACACTAGTGTTTAAATTTGAAAACAAATTTTCCAGAGAAAAATGACCAAGAGGAGGAAAGAGTTTCCCTGAGATGTTGCAAAAATATACAGTTGCTCAGGCAGGGACTTAGCTGTAAAACTATGACATTGCAGTAAAGATCCATAAGACCTGTGAGTGGAGCCATGCTACACGGAACGGCCAGGAAGTGCAACATCTGCCAGGTGGACCTGGCCCACAATAATCAAGGGCAGCTGGAGAGGGGTCCTGTGTATGTGCGGCAGATGCCTGGGGCAAAAGTGGCGGGAGGTGAAGGCGAAAAGGTCCCAAGATGGTAGCTCTTGTCAGTCAGTGGAGGGCCTGAGTTTTCCTCTGTGTGAGGCGAGCAGCCACTGCAGTCCGGCAAGAGATGTGAGATGACCCGGGCTACATTTCATCCAGATCACTGCACCTGCCTTGGAATCACCGGCTGTAGGTGTGCAAGGGGGGACACAGACCTCCTCTCAGGGGCCCCTGTCATAACACAGGTGCAAGGTGATGATTTTGATAAAAGAAGTGGCAGTTTTGAGTATTTGTTTGATTCCAGATACACTTTGGAAGTAGAGCTGTAAGGAAGCCGTTGCTTTAAAAAAAAATACCATGGAATACAAGAAAAAAGAATCAAGCATGAACCTTTAAGGCCAGGTGTGGTGGTTCGTGCCTGTAAACCTAGCACTGAGGAGGCTGAAGCAGGAGAATCACAAGTCCAAGGCCAGTCTGAGCTATGCAGGGAAACCCTGCCTCAAGAAAAACAAAACAAAAACCACATTGATGTGGGTCCCCACAAATATAAAAGTGGAATTTCCATTTATTGAGATAGGGAGAGTTTGGAATGGGGAGAGAGAGAGAGAGAGATCTGTTAGGGCATAGAGGTTGCAATATCAGGAGCTTGATGTTTTAGACAAGATACATCTCTTACTAGACAGCATCGGTGGAGCTAGATATTTACGGTTTTATAATCATCTGAGTAAAGGGAGATTTGGAGAGTTCCCTGCACACACATGGCATTAAAGCTGTGATCTGGGTAAAATTAATAATCACAACCACTAGGCAAGAAGGCTGCCCTGGCCCTTCACATGGTTCTACAAAGGATTTACTGGATAAGTTTGCAGTGACCACCTGCGGAAGTGGACGTGAAAGAATGTAAAGGCAGTGGTGAAGACGGTAGTTGCTCTGAAGAAAATAAAAGGCCGATTCCTTTCTTATTGCTTTTCTTCTCTCCAGGCTACAAGTTTCTGATGGGCACCACCCATATCTAGGGTGGGTCTTCCCTCCTCTGTGTGCACCTACAGGTCAGTCATCCACAGGCAAAATTAAAGCTTTACCAATATATTAGGGGGCAATTGCTCTCACAATTACTGATCACAGAGGGGCATTGTAACCTTTATGGTTCCCAGTATAGGGCTAGGGAGATAGCTCAGTGGCACAATGCCTGCCTGGAAAGTGCAAGGTCCTGAGTTCAATTCCTGGTATCAAAAAAAAAAAGGTTTCTGAGTATAATTTCATCCTAAAAACTGCTTGTTTCATCAGTTCATGTGAGAGCTTTGTGAACCCCTTGAATTCATAGAACTGAAATATTTATATAAATTTTGAGTGGGATAGGATTTATCAGTGTCTGTGCAGGTACTTACATACATTCAGAAAAGTGTTCTTGGCTAATAATTTTGGAATTTACCTGAGCATTAAATGATTGTTGCATCTGAAATTCCTTTGTAGATTACAGTCAGCTGAAACTTCTGTGAACAGGTGAGGTCGCTACTGTTTGCTTTCACCAGCATAGAGGTATCTCATCAGTGCTAAATTGAAAACACGGAGCATTATTTGTTACATTGACCTGTGTACATGTTATGGTGATTATTATGGTAAACTCTTTTGTATCTTTTGAAACAATCTGGGACATAGATAATGCAAAACAGGAACTAAGTAAAATGGTACTCTACAGTTTGGATTTGTAATGTAATTTGAATAGAGATCTAATGTTCTGGAATATGACTGTCTTGATTATCTTACAACAGACATGGGGAAAATTGCTTATTTTATCTTTTGCGTTCTCCTCAGCTCTGTGCCAAATCCTGGTTCTGTGGGAGGCGGTGTTGGACCTGTCTTTACAGGAGAAGAAGTGCAGTGGGTCTTTGAAATCTAGGAGTTTTTTTGTTTTGTTTTGTTTTGTAGTTTCCCGCCCATAGGCGTGTGAATTTACACTCACCAACTACATCTTTGGTCCTGACGTGATATTCCCTATTGTCTGGTGAGGTGTCTCACTTGCATGCTTCATTTGGGTTTGTTCTATCTTGTGGTGTTTATCACTCTACTGAGTGACATCTGATCCTCTGTAACTTCGAAACCAGTGTAATGAAATCCTAGCAGAGTTAGATTTATTTCGGTGTGAAAACTGGGATTCAAGTCTTGGCACTACCATTTCTGCAACAAGTGTTCAACATCTCTATGCCTGTTTTCTTACTTGAAAATAGTGCTAACTGTGGTATTTGGAGTAGTGTCTCAAAGTTAATTTGATATGTCATAAGCTATATATTTAATTAGTCTAACATAGCAATCAAAAAGTATTAGTAATTACTTGAACTACTGTAATGACAACATTCTGCAACTTAAAATATACCTGCAACAAATTGTTTTTCTGCCTTCTTTGGAAGCAGCAGAAATAAAGTTATGCACATTGCAAAATCCTTTTCAAATACTTCACACCATAGCCAAAGTAAGTGGTCAAAGTCACAAAACTAAATTTGCCTCCTTAAAATCCATTGGTCCCTTGACCCATTTATGTCAGTTACCTATTTTTTCACTCACATAAAATTGCCCTAAAGTTTAGTAATTTGGAACAACTATAGGCATTTATGATAGTTCATGGCTCCTGTGGGTGGGGCATTTGAGATTGTGTGGGAATTTGGGGTCTGGATTCTCTCCTGAAGTTGTATGTAGACCCCAGGAGATTCTCCACAAAAGGCTGGACCTGAGCTGGAGGATGTGCTTAAAAAGGAACTCACATGGCTAGATTTCATCTAGAAATGGAGGTTCCTACCCCAATGTACCTCTGCATGAGGTGCTTGTGTGCCCTCATAGTACGGCTGTTAGACTTCATCAGAGCAGGAAGTCATGGCAGGTGCCTTTGTGACCTAAATGTGCAAATAACAGACTCTTATTCCTTCAAATTCCAATGGTCATAGGGGCCAGCCCTGATTCAGGGTGCCAATGACATAGGACATGAGTATCAGAGGAGAGGGCTATTGGTGGGCGTCTTGGAGACAGACTATCATGTGTTTCCGGGCGAACAGCAGCATTTTCTCTTATCCAGCACAGAAAGGCACTGCATTGTGTCTTACAGAGCACAGAGGTTGAAATCGGATGTGTTATTTCTACATGAGACTTACGGTAACTAGGCAGCCTATTGTATGTTACATGGGAGAGCTGTTTTTACTTTTTTAACTAAACTTTGGTGGTTGTGTATATTCAGTTGAACACGGTATCAACACTGTAGCTTGGAATTGGAGATTCCAAATTCAAACATACTTTTCTCCTCTTATTTTCCATAGTTTTTTTTTTAATTATGGAAGAACCTATTCATTTGGGGCTAAAAGGGTGCAACAGGAAATCCTCAAGCCTCAGGAAGTACATAAAATAACATATGCAGGATTACATAGGGGTTTTCATCTGCAGAGAAATTTGCCCAGATGTATTATTTCTTCCTTACAGGGACAAAATGCAAATTTCTACATGAAACTTCATCTCATTGACAGATAGATCATACCTACTATCACACTACTCAGCTGTTAAAGAACTATATAGTATTTTGTTTTTACTGAGTAAAAACATACTGCTTTCTATCACCATGTTAGGACTTCATGTCTTGTCTCTTCAAAAAGTTTCTAAGGAAAGTCCTTCAGGACAAAAATCATTTCTAAATTATGTGTATTCTTCCAACACACTTTTACTTTTCCAGTTCATATAAAATATGTTCATATGAAACATTTCAAATATGTAAAAACTAAGATGAGAAAATAATCCTTATGCATCCTCTGGCAGTTTAAGCTAAGTTTGATAAGTAAATGTAGAACAATGTATTAATTCATTTTAATTACTTGTGCATATAAAGGTGGGTGATTGAAAATATACTCATATATTAATATTGTGCAAATTACTTAGGCAGACAGAAAATTTTGGTACCAGAAATTGAACTCAGGACCTTGCTCTTGCCAGGCATGCACTGTGCCACTGAACTATATCCCCAGCCCCTAGGAATTTTTTATTATAAATATGACTTCTGAATTTTACATGCATTGTAAGACTAAATTGACATTCCTCTACTTTGTTGGTTATCACTCAAAATCTGCTTTACAATAAAATGTGAATTCAGAACCTGGGCCCGAGAGGCCTTGTGGTTCCTCAGCCTGAAACACTTGAATTGCAAACAGGTTATGTGGCCTATGGCTGGGGCTAGTTGCCTCTGTGTCTCTGAGGAGCAACCACAAAGAAAAGCTACATACATGATGAGTTTGACCACAGCTTTATCACCGGAAATCTTTGAGACTACCACGACACTACTATAACAAGGAGCTCCTTGGAATGGCTCAAAGATGTAAATAAAATAGCCTTATTTGCTGGTAACAATCTGAGCTACTAGAATGCAGCCCTGTATCACTTTCAGATTATTTAAAACACACAGAAGAACATTCTGCCCTTAGGAATTTACACTTGCCTCCCCTTGTAAATAAAAGCCATAAAAGCTTTTCTCGGTCTTTCTGTCTTTCACCCATAACTTCTTACTGTTATAAAATTGCCCCAAGTGTCTATGTCCCATGCCTTAATGAATCAAAATAACACATGCTTTAATTTTTGTGCATTTTTTCTTAGAAAAAGGGAACCTATTATGAACTCAAGAAGTACATTTTCTTCATACGGTTTAGATTCTGAGACACTTATAGCAGTTCATGGTATGAATAGTAGTATGAATATTATCCTATTATTGATGCATTAAACATATCAGAGACATCAGCTGTTAGGCCCATATGTATGCATCTTTTCTCATCAGAATAATGTATAAAATTGCTTATCTTCAGAATTCAGACTTCAGAAAAGGCTAAATAATCACACTAACAGGGATGTGCCTGTATAGGCTGTCAAATTATTATAAAATGGAGAGAAATATTCTGTATTCTAACTATATGTGTTAAGTACAATGATGATTTAACTTAAACCAGTAGTCATCAATAATTCAGCTTACCTAGCTGTGCAGTACCAATTTAATGGGAGGAATTATGTACCTAGTGCAGTTCTTAATCTCTTAGCTCTCCTATTTCTACTGTGATGTTTCTAAGGGAACACTTACTAAGAAATAAACCTCAGAACGTTTGCCAAACTATTACATGCATTCACCTGAGAATCTGTATAATTATTTGGTTGCTATACTTTAATTATGTCAATGTTTCTCTTAATTTTTTTTTAAATTTGTAATCTCTGTACATACCTAGAAAGCTTAAAACACACTTTTTGTCTTAGAAGTGCATATGCCATCTGGGGAATGTACAATCTGCTAGCTAGGCCAGCAATGGACTGTCCAAAGGTTTGACAGTTTTGTACTAAACCAATAACTTGTTCAATGTGATGGAAAAGGAAATACTTTCTTTCTGTTTCCTCACACTGGTGATGTGGTCATGCATACCTTTGTGCCAGATCCCCTCCTAAAAAAACAAAAGCATGAATAACTTTCAGTTAATCTAGCTGTAGTTGCTTCTTTTAAAATAAGACATTTCTTAAAATATTTTAGGGATTAAAAGTACTCAGGAGTATTCAGAATCCATTTTCCTTTGATTAAGCACACAGAGACTTAGTTATTAAAGTCACTTGGATGCGGATGGAAAAGTCTTTGTAAAATGGAGATATGATAAACACCATGTCTTTAGGTGCCTTCTGTGCACCCACTGTCCTGTTAGGTTGTGCAGAAAATGGTAGGCTGGCTTTCATGGTGGTCAAAAGTGGGCCGCAGCAGTATCTACACTGACAGTAGAGTTGGAGTATTTTTTGTCTTCTCCCATTTGAAAAGCTTTTGTTGAAATTTCCAAGAGAACTCTTTAAAAAGTTAACGATTGCTATTCAGAAAGTGTAACTGTGATGGGAATTTGCTCCTGTTACAGCTGCCCTTGCTTAAACGGAGCAGTCAGATACATTAACACTGTCACATAAAGCAGAGGAACTGTGAATGAATGGCGTCTAGGGCAGGTATGCTTCAAAGAAGGATGCACTGCACGTGGATGAAATATAGTATGACTTGGCCCTGAGAGGAGCGACACAAGTGAGGACTTGAGATGCCTATGCAGCACCACAGGAAAGCTATCAAAAAACCAAAGATTAAGGCCAGACCACAGCCTAGATATGTTTCAGTTCAACTTATCATAAAGCAGCATGCAGATTGCCTGAGGCTGTTGTTAGACTGCAGGTTTTGATTTCATGATACATGGGGCTACCCCAGACTCTACATTTCTAGTAAGCATCATGGACTATCATGGAGTCTTCTGTGGACCACAATTTGGTATGGTGATGAGTTACTAAATTCTTGACCCAGAAAGAATTTTACCTCAGTTACTTACTTTAGAGACTTTGCATAGCATTTCGGCAGAGCATGCTGGGGAGTTTCTTATTTTTACTTAGACCATTATAATCAGTACTAACACAATGGATGTTTAAAACTAATGTACTTGGAGCTGGGGATATAGCTCAGTGGAATAAGCGCCTGCCTAGCAAGCGCAGGGTCCTGAGTTCAATCCCCAGTACCGCCAAAAAAAATAAATAAATAAATAAATAAATAAAATAAAACTAATGTACCAAGGGGCTGGGGATATAGCTCAGTGGAATAAGCGCCTGCCTAGCAAGCGCAGGCAGGGTCCTGAGTTCGATCCCCAGTACCGCAAAAAAAAAAAAACAAACTAATGTACCAAAACATAACAGAAGTTATATGCGTTATGTTAGTATTTACAATTGCTATGTTTTTTTTTTTATATTTGCTTTCAGTAATTTACCAGGCATTTGACCATCATTTCTACAATCATTAAATATTATGAATATTAAAAGACACATGATTTAGTTACATTTGAATTTGTGCAATAAATCTTTGAGGCAGTTTTGAAATGGAATTAATTTTTATTTCATTTTCCTAACATCTTAAATGATGGAAAGACACCTTTGAAACCAAATTCCATAAAATCTTTTAAAAAACATTTACATCATACAGTTAAAAAAAATTAAGATTTTTTTTAGTTGCTAACCTCTCTTTCTATTCTAATTTTCTCCCAAATAGATCACAGATTTTAAAAAAAGGAGATTTAGTTCACACTTTTTGTCCAAATGTCCCATTGTTGAAAAAGAGGGCATACAAAGTAAAGAACCTAGACATACTTAGAATATAATTTCTGAGTATCTTAACTTGGTTCTTCAATCTACTGGCCCTCCAAAAAAATATGTGCAGGCTTTGATATGTTCTTATTGGAATAAAAACAAGTAAAACAACACAGAACATGATTTTGGCAACATCATACTTTTTTATTTTTTTGGTACCAGCAACCGAACTCAGGACCTCACTCTTGCCAGGCAGATGCCCTGTTGCTGAGCTAAATCCCCAGCCCAGCATTATACTTTGCAAGTAGGGAATTTCACTTTGCAAACTTTTAGGTTACCTGTAATCATTGGCGTGTGACCAGTTATTCCATCACTATCCAAAAATAGTAATAAGAACAAATCACAAGACAACAGCTTCAGGTTACATTAAAAGAAGTGCTAAAAGGAGACCTATCACCTTTCACTTTTCTGTCTTGTGTAAGTGTGGGAATTTTAGTTTCCACAATTTCTGTATTTATGTAGCAGTATATACCTGATTAAACAATAGTTCTGTCGGGGTCTTTACCCTGTTCTTTTTTCTAACTTTTCTATCCAACAAAGTATTTTCATTTATGGCCTAGAATAGCAGTTCATCTATATGCAAGTATGATTTGCCAGTTCCAAATAAGGAAGTGTTATTCTTGCAAATGGGATTAAAAATATAGAAAATGTTCCTCAATATGGAAAAAAATAATTTTAGAATTTAGAGGCTCTTGAAGTGATACAGACTAAAAATCTGGGTTGAAGTGATTGGCTAGAGAAGCATCCTATGGGTAAACACTCTGGAAGCAATAAAAACAAACTGACAGTATCAGGATCCAGCTTCCCAGGCTTGTGGTTATGACTGCCAGGCAGAGGGGAAAGATGCATTGTGATGCATCTGTGGTGAAACCCTTCAACCTTGCCATCTGTTTATTTCTATTTGGTCTTAATACATATTACCCTAATGCCTGTTTTCTGAGCATTTATCAGGTGCAGAGCAGTATACTGTGTTATTAAGAAGAGACAGAGCAGAGCAGAAGAGAGTGCCCTTGCCTTTGAAGCTCTAATAACAGAGAGGGAAAGAACAAGTAAACAGACACGCAATATTTAGGGCACATAAGCAGGTATTTGACAGTGTCATCTAAAGTTTAGTTTTAACAGAGAACCCTAAAGAATACATTCAAGGAAGTCTTCTAAAGGATCATACTGGAGACCGATGATGTACATATGTTGGAAAGGACATGGAAATATAAATACAAGAGTGATGTGTGTTTAAGGGGAGGTGAATATGTACTGTAGTTCAAATATGGGTTTTCCCGCCCTGAACTCAAGTGGAAAAATGACCCTCCTTGTAGATGTTAGGAAGGGGGCCAGTGAGTCTGCCTATGATGCTGGGCAAGGGTTTTGGAATGTGCTCAGGATTAGATAAAAGCACGAGAGTGGAGTGCCCACAATTGAATGCTGGAGCCTTTATAGGAAGGAAAGAATTTTTTTAAAAAAATGACACATCTACATATGCATACTGCCTGTCTCTAGCCATTTGCTGCCTTATGCCATGTTGGGAAGCATAAGGCATCTGCTAGCAAGATGGCCATCACCGTGTGAGACCTCTTGACCTTGGACTTCCAGAACCATGGGCTAAAGAGCATCTCCTTTCTGTACAACTCTCCAGCCTGTGATGTTGTTATTGGCAACAGAAAATTGCCCAGCATCTTATGCATGGCAGTGTGTGCATGTGTGACAGTATTTCTTGGTGGTCTTAGGTCAATCAACAAATAAGCCTGAATTAAAGAAAATGGATGGATTATAGGGGAACGTTGAAAGTACAGCACTGCACTGACTTTGTCCTTCACAAGAACTTTATAACTGACTCATGCTCTTTCTCAGTTCTGCCATGTGTGAATATCCAGGCTCCTCAAATAGACTTTAGCTTCTTCGAGCTCTCTCTGAAGTACTCTTCTTACCTCAGTGTGTGGGTTTCAAGTCTGACTTGTCCCAGGGTGCTAGGCTCTTTCATTTATTTGGAAATGGTGTCTTGGAAGAGAAGACAAGATATTTCTGGGCCATCAAGGATTTACACTTACATATCAGGGTTTGTTTTAACAAGAGTTCCATTTATATAGATCTGTAAGTAGAAATAGTTGACCGCATTTCAGTCAGATTTTACACTAATCCTTAAGAGAAGACATAGGAGTTTAAAAATAAAATATGCTGCATAAATTTATAGTGGAAAATAGCAGATCATAAAGAGCGATATCTGAATAAAAGATCTTGTGTATTGAGGTCTATGATTTATATCTCTGATGATTTCCATCTGTGCCACATTCTTGGGCCTTCCTTCAGAATGGTCTAGGGAATTCCTAGGAGTGATACAGCTCCTATTCTCAGGTCACCTTTACCTTGTACGGTAAGACTGGCATATAGACATTAAACCTAGTAAGACATGGCCAGTGGTGGAGCATTGTAACATACATTAAACCTCCTATGGAGTTTTTAAGAAGCAGCACCTAATCAGCCTGCGGGGATTTGTACAGGTGGGATGTCATAAACTAAGAAAGAGTTTCAGATGCAAAGAGCTAGAATTGGGTCTTGAAAGATAAGTGGGTATTTTCTAGGAAGTTAGGAAGAGAAAGAACATTCCAAACTGCCTAACCTTTCTTTTTCTTGGTAACTGGCTGCTGTTGCTTTTTCTAGGACTCATCTCTCGCTCTTTTTTTAAATTTCTTCATCTGCCTTAGACACATAGACTTATTTTTCTTTTAATCACTGCTACCTAATTACCTTCTGCTCATATCAATTCAGATTAAAATCTTATTGACCACGCGATGTGTTCTATAGACTTTGTAGGCCATTGCATGGATACATTGCTCTGATGTCACCAAATAAACTCCTGCCTCTGATAAACACTACCACGCCTATGACAGCTAGGCCTATCCTGGGCAAAAATGCTTTTATATTGATGACTTAATCATACAAACTAGATTCTTAACTACTAGTTGTATCTATCCTTAGATTCTACCTGTTTTCTATTGGTTTGTTGTTTTCACATCAAATGAATGATTCATTTTATTAGTATGGTTTCAAGATAAAATACAGGTACCAAGTTAAATTCCAGATGAGTCATTTTTAATTATGTCCCTAACATTTTTAGCATGGTGCATTGTTAATACTAAAACCTCCAATCCTTCAGTAGAGCAGCATACTAAAATATTATTCTTAGTTCATCTGAAATTCACTTCACTGAATGCTCTCTATATTTATTTACTAAATAAATAATCAGGCAGTTCTGCTTATTAGTAATAAATACCAAGTTTCTCTTTTGCAAGGGTGATTCACAGTTAATATATATATTTATAGCACAAGACCTGAGTCCTTTGAATGAGTGTCTCTCAGACTGGATGACCAAAGAAACAGTTTTGGGTAGCTTTCTGATACTACTAACGGTTGTTCCAGGAACAAGTGTATGCTCCTTACCCAGGCTTCAGAAACATCCCTAGGAAACTGAAAAATTAGAACCGCTTCTTTGTTATCTGAGTCACTATAAAGGAGGTGGAACAATGATCAAAAAAAAAACTACAGAATTCTAGGAACTGGGAGCTGCAAGGAATATTAACTCTCACTTAAGCTTAAGTGATTTTGATGACCATTAAGGAACTGAAGCACAGCTTCTGATGCTAAATGACTTATTAACAAACGAACAATTTAATAAACTGAGACTGACCCCACGTCTCTCAGCCTTTAGTCTGATACTAACAGGGTTATAAATAGGGGCTAGAGGTGTGCTTTCTTTTCCACAAGGCAATTCAGATGTGTAATTGTTATGTAACTAAGGGGGGAAAATTAATTCAATGCAGTAAGTTTTAAAAGGCATTGAGTTAAACATCATGGACCATAGGTAACAACTTCCGATACTAGCAATTGGTTACTATACTCAATTGGCCAACTGGTTAAAGCTGGAAGCCCTGCCACTTAGTTTAAACCCTTGCCTTACCACCAGTTGCATCTTACTTTGGCCACAAAGTCTCTCTGTGACTCAGTGTCTTTATTTGTAAAGATCTCTATGAAGAATCTGTAAATATATCTGACAATGGTAAGGGCATAATAAGAGTTATCTACTAGTATTGTGTTATTGTTAGTATATCAGATGCCTAGAAATGATTAGCAGTGATAACTTACCAGATTTTTTCAGAGTAAATGTGATTAAGAATGTAATAGGCTCCTAGGTGCAGGTCTTCAGTGATTTTAAATATCTACAACTATAATAGTCCGTGTTCCAGTGATTTTTAAAAGACACTGGACTCTCAGCCTTTAAGGCTTACCAGCTAATGACAGACATCCAACCAAAGATGGATATGTTCTGCTATTGTCTTGACCTGTGCCACATCTGAGATTCAACCCAAATTTCTCTCTCATCTTTTTAAGATCAATTAAAAATATGCCCACAATAGAAAATTAGAATCTGCATTTGTCAGGTTATACAATCCTTTTAGAGATTTACAGCAAAACAAGAATCAGTCACTTTAAACTTCAGTTTCCTTTAGTGGTTTTCCCAAGAGGCTCAATTTTTCACTGATGTGAAGAAAAGTAGTTTCTGACTTCAGGCCTGGTAATTCTAGTTAGAGGTTTACATCCAGTAAAGTTTCAGATAAATTTTGAAATTCAGTAGCTACAGTGTGCTAAGTTTTTAAAAAGCCACCGAGGAAACTGTCTATATCTCAGCAATGCATTTGAGGGGGAAAAGACCCAGTAATACTTTTGAATAGAAAATATCCTTAAAGAAATAAAGACCTCACCTCCTTTAAATGTAAACAAGAACACAGCTCTGTAGGATTATTTGGTGGGCTGAAATCCATTATGATATCCTGAAGGACACACAAACACTGCTGTTTTGTTCCTGAAATACTGAGATGGTGTGAATACATTATGGCAACATGGTTTGGATCAGTTTCCTTCCCGATTCATATCACAGCTGTGGAAAGAGTAACTTGAGAGGGTTCCCGGGCTTCCGTGAATCCTACGGTCCATGCCAAAGCACTTTGAATAGTTTCAGATTATCAATTCCTAAAATCACATATACAAGTGCTTATTGGTTCTTGTCAGTCTAGGAACTCAGATTCAGATAGAGTCCCTTGATTTACCAATTGTTATAGACAGAGAGAAGTCAAAGAGAACAATAGAGAAAGGCAACACTTTTCTGCTTTGTGGTAAGATTAAGCTCATCTTCTGTGAATCCTACATTCATTCCTTTCATTCACGCATTCATTTGTGCATAAACTGAAGACCAGGATGATGGTAGGTTTTGGAGACACATAAGCAAAGTTCCTGACCTCCAGCCCACTGTAAACAGACAGTTCGTCTCATTCCGTAAGTTTGGTATTGAAAGGAATCTGAAAAAATCTTCAAAAAAGTTACCTCCTGAAAACTATCATCTCCATGTTGGCAGCAACTTAATCTTCAATATTATACCCTAACTTTGTTTGGGATGTATAAGGTAAGTCCTTTTTTCAAGAGTAAAAAGATATCTAAACATATCCTTCAAGAACCATTTTGATTTTTGGGTTCACACAAGTTGAAACCACCTAACATAAAAAGCTATTATAGTTGTAACTCATAAAGACTGGTCTCAGGCTAGAAATGGAAGTGGGCAGCATGGGAATTTCTAGTGCAGTGGAAGAAGGTCTAACCTCTGCATTTGCTTTCTGATCAATAAACACATCTTAGCTTTCCCTAGCAACCATCAGCTCTAAGTATCACAGTGATACCAGGGACAACAGATGTGATTTGCACACAGTTATGGGGCTCTTCCAGATCCCTGAATCCCCCCCCCACCATAACCCCTTTGTGATCTGAGTTATGTGTATATATTTCCTTTTTCCAAAGACAATTTGGAGGTTGAGGGTGAGGGTGGCAAGCAGCATTCTATGTTGGCATGTGGCTGAGGTGACAGGAAGATTTTAGCAGATCGTGGGTGGGTGTTTGGGGAGCAGGTGGCATTGGAAGGAGGAAGTGACTGTCAGGATTCAGTGGCATTTGGGGGTGTGTACAGGCAGGCATAAAAAATAGTCGGGTATTCTTATTCAAAACGTAAAAAGAATGGTTGGTGTTCTTGTAATGAGACGTAATCTGGGACACTGGGTCTTCTAAGGCACACCATTTCACTTTGTCACTCTGCAGTTTTAGAAAAGGAGCCTAAGGTGACAAAGAAGAACAGCAATCAATTTTTAGAGTGTATTTTTGTTTGTTTGTTTTTGTTTCTTTGGTACTGGGACTCAAACTTAGGACCTTGCACTTGCCAGGCAGGTATGTGTGATGCTGAGCTATAACCTTGGCCCTTTAGAGTGTATTAATAAAGTTTGAATGATTGCTTGAGAGGTTTTTGACAATTTTATATTGAGGTGTTATTGATACACACAGAAGTGTGTATACTTATATACTGTGATGAATTTGTACACATGCAAACAAAATGAAACCATCACCACAAAGTAATAAAAATAATATTCCTTACTTCCAAAAAGACCCTAATCTATTGTGAAATTTTTTTTAGGGGCAACACTGATTTGCTTTGAACTAATATTTTGGGTGGTCAGTAACAGGCCTTTTTTTTGTTCTTCTTATCTCAGAGGGTAACTAATTTTCACCTCGCTGTTGTTGATGGTTTGGAAAGGTATGACTTGCCATAAATGAAATGCAGGTGTTTAATATATTGACTGGAATCATGTGGCCAACCTGTGTCCATGGTTTTATGTATTCTCATCTCTTAAGAAATCAGAGCACACAGACAGACGCGGTGGAGGACTTCCATGATCGACAGTCATCACGATACCAGCATTTCTAGCATTTGGGGAAAATGATGTTTTGATTCAGTTTTCTGCTGAGCAAACAAATACTAGCTTCCCCTCTTCTGGCATTTAAAAAACAGTATGGAAATCTGCAGCAAAGAAGGTTAAACAGAAGAAATGTGAAAAGGCTAAATACATTAACCACCATGGCATTAGAAAGATACTTCTAAAAATGAAGTCTCTGTTTCAAGGAGGGCTTTAATAATTTGGTCATTTGTAAATGCAGTCACTTCAGAACCATTAGAATAAAACACTATTCAAGCCTTTGAGGAAACAGTTTTTAAGGATTCAGTGTGAAAATGGACTTTGGATACACAAGCCACCTTTCTCCATAATATGCCTCAGGTGCCCTGAAATGCATGAGTTCACACTGAAATAGGTGTGCTGGGTTTTATATGCTCTACATTTACAAGCTCACGTTGTCACGGGAAAATGGAGTTCTGTAAGAGGTATTTATTCTGAAAAATTATTGATCAGGGCTATGACAGGGAAAAGAACAGAGGTCAGTTAGGTGGAAAATTAGCAATCGTGTGGTAAAGGCTGTGCTGGGAACAGAGAACTGCAACTGCATATTTTGTTCCACCAGTGTTCAGACTGCAGGGACAGTGACACCACAGAGTGCATCCCATGCTGTTCCAGGCTTTTCGAGAGCCTCTCAGCTACAGACTGTAGAGGGCTCTACCACGGTTTGTGCTGCGTTTTCTTGATGTGACCGTAATGAGGTATTTTCCCATTGCCTGGAACTGGCTGATCTATGAGAATATTCTCATGTGATGATTGTTTGACAGTACTGCTCTCTAATATATGTATACTTTTCAAACTTGTAGTATTTGTTCCTTAGAATTACCATAGGCATTTTGAAAAATTTGAACAATACAGCATTTCGCTGAGAATTCCAACAAGAAAAGGATCTTCATTTTACTTTCCCTAACAGTTTCCAGGTGCTTTTTTGTTTGTAATCATTTCTTCCCTGGAAGCCACCATTCACTAAAAGCTTTCTAAGAGGAAGGGACACCAAACATTTTGCTAAGTATTAGTATGTATGTAACATTCCTGTTTTGAAAACTGACAGTTTCTCAACTTTCTATTGTCATAATTGAGCTCAAACATAAAAACCAGTTGAATGATTCTTACCTATTTTTGGCAGTAAGAAGCATAATATAAAACATTTATGTTAATCTCAGAGAAAAATGTATTTTCTTCTATAGTGGATTTTTCTTTCGACTTGACATTTATCTTGACAGTGTGAGGAAACTGTAAATGAATTGATCATAGCATGTTGACATTTTAGACTTTCAGATGATCTTTGGTATTCAAGCAGGACTGACAGCTTCATCAGATAGTGAGCCATATTGTTAAAAGGTTGAAACATTTTCTTACTACTTGGAAAAAGTCCCCTTCACTAAGTGTTCCCTGCTCCTGGAAACTAGGACCTTCTGTGACCCAGCATTTAAAGGAGTTTTGAAACAATATATTCTTTATATCAGACACTCTTGTTCTATGATTTGAGCAGAATTATAGTTTGCATTTTAAAATGTATGTTCAGAAATGCCTGTCCATTGTGATTAATACCCCAAATGAAATTTTATCCCAGTATGTATTGCTCCAAATAAACTTAATATCAGTACAGTGGCTGAGAATATTAAATATACTTTAAGAAAATTGGTATGACTAGCAAGACAGACTTCTTAAACTCACTAAGAAATGGGAAAGTAATGTTTGATCATATAAATTATAGCCATGTTCCCCCAAACATTTTTTTTACTCCATTTTGTATAAGTGAAGACTATAAATCAGGGCTGGTAACTTCACACTCATTGTGACTGCAAATGAATATTGCTCACACTGAGTAGTTTTTACTAGTGACAAAATATTTTAAAATAGTATTTGGGTGTATTGCTAACAAACTCTGATATGGAATAGGAAGTTCTTATTACCTATAGACTGAGTTTTTCATCTGCCAAATGACTATAACTAGGTTTTGTCTGCATTCACTTGATTTGCTTTTTGTTTAATGCCTCATTTTCCATTTTGTGGGATATTCTGCTGGAGAACTACTGAAGCCAGATCTTGGTGTCCAGTGATGGATTCTCACTCTAGGTTATTTGGAGCTATACAGACACGGTAACAGGACATAGCTTATAGTAATTATAGACTTTCCCAGGTGGTAGGACAAGACTGTGATGGTTACAAATATCTAAATTTTGACTCTTAATGCCTAGGACGCTACTCATTTTCCAGTTGAAAAATACTAAACCTTGAAGGGTTAGCTTGGAGTCAAGTTAAACAATTTCTTGTCTAGCAAAGACAGCTTTTGACTAATATGCTTAGAAAATAGAGGTAACATTTTTACAAATGAGATCACTGTACACATTCATGGAATATTATCATTATATAAAGTGTGTCCATGTATGTGCTTTGGAGATGAAATGTCTGCCATAGAAAGCCACTGAGAAGACCAGGGCCATGCATTACACCTAACAAGTACTTGAAAACTGAAATTACTTTAGTAAATATGGGTTGCTTTGGTACAAGGCCATTTCATTGTTCCGTCTTACTTTACTTCTTGTATTAGTTTTGCATCGCTATGATGAAATGTCTGACATGGGCTACTTATGATGAAAGGAAGATTTACTTTAGCCCACAGGTTGAAAAGATTTATTTGTTAGCTCCCATTCCAAGATCCAGTGTGTGCAGGGAGGTACTGATGTAGCCTCCACAGAGGGTGGCGGATGGACACAGTCATGGTGGCAGTACACATAGGAGCCAGGAGCTGAGTCTCTAGCGAGGAGGTCAGAGAGGGCAGGAGAGGTTCAGACTCACTCTTGTTATAATAACCTTTTTGCAAGATCTACCAAAGAGATCATGCCACATCTGCTTGGTGTCCCCAAGACCGAAAGACCTGCTGTAGGCCTCCCTCCTAAAGGTGCTACCCAGTGCCAGGGCTACCACCACATACAACCACCCAGTGGGGCAAATCTCAATCACAGGGGAGGACCCTTGGTGGACACACACACCATACCCAAATCAGAACTTGCATAATTTTTCCATCAAGTTATTTATTTAAATGTTATCCTTAAATTTTACATTCCTGTACATGTTGCAAATATAGGATTCTTACATCAAATAATATTTAAGAATACTTTTGAGCACTCCCCCCATCTGTTTCTTTCCTGGTGATCATTTCCAATTTTTAAAATTATCTTGCTTACCTTATAGATGATACAAATTTACCTTTAATACATTGCTCTAGAATTCTCCGACTTCAGGTTTATATGTGTATGTATGTGCACAAGACCGTGCATTTTATATAGCTTTGGGGGGCACATAGTTCTTCAATTTTGAAACAAAAATAATGTGCAGTTCTGTCTGTCTGTCCATCTGCCTAAAGTCACACTTACCAAGGAGACAGAGCAATGCATTCTGGTGGACAAGAGCCTTGGCATCTGACTACACCTGCCTAAGCCAACTGATGTCATTTTGTGACCTTTACATTAGCTCTATTTTGCACACCAATGCCGATAAATCTTCCTAGTGTTTTTTTTTCAATGTTCGATAATCTAGAGATGTTTAAAAAATGTGTGGCTGGCCTTGAACTCACTGTATAGCCCAGATGGGCCTCAAACTCATGACAGTCCCCTTCCTTCAGGCTCCTGAGTGGTGGGGCCATAGATGTGTGCCACTGTTCCCAGAAATTACAAGATTTTTTAAGGGACTGAGGTGTTGCTCAGTGGTGGGGTATTTGCTTAGCATGTGCAAGGCCTGAGGTTTAATCCTTAGCATTGCAAAAAAAAATTAAACTGAAGATAAATATAAGTCAAAGAAAGTTATTTAAAAATTACTCCTAATTCCCCATTCACATATAATAAAAATTATATATAACATGTTTTATATCAGTAAGTGTTCTCCCACATTACATTTAATATGCAGAGAGTGACATTCTGTATAGAGATGTAATTTATTTCAATACTGCTGTATCCACAGACACATAGGTTGTCTCAAGTTTTTCCAAATTGTTAACAAAGCTGTACAAAACATTACACTGTGCATGCTGCCATCACTTTTGTCTTTTTTAAAATGATTTTTCCCTTCTTGAGATGAATATATTGTGCAGAGGGGTTACAAATACATAGTAATCTCCTCTATCCATCTCTAAGAACAGTTCTAATAGAATTACCTTCTCGTTCACATTATGAAGACTCTTACCATGCAGAATGAAGTCATACTGAAAAATGCCTCAAGGATTTCTCCAACTGATGTCTGAGTAAGATATAAAATAACCACTTGAAATACTCAGCCAAAAGAATATTCTGTGAGATTAGAGAATGGAAGCTGTATCTCCTTTTAATATTCAAAATACTCAAATATAACTTTAACAAACAGCAGTCTCCCTAGCATTAGCCTCAGACAACACCTGAACTGGATATGCAAATAAATTTTTTGACTCCTGCCTTGTGTTTTTAGCTCTCACACTACACCCACATGGTACTAACTATAATTTTTACCATGTTTCCATTTCTCTTCGAATCCTCAGTGTGTAATGCTGTAGTCATGGAATGCACACGCACACAACCTTGCTAGCGAGGTCACTTGCATCACCGATGCTATTGATGCAAATGAGGAATTCCTGAAAAGGCAAGTTCCGCCCTGGCAACACGCTGATGCTTATAAAAAGAGAGAAGGGAAATGAGCAAGTGGAAGTGTTCATAGTTGTCTTTTTTTTTCCTAAGAAAAAAGTCTGTCTAGAAAAGTCGAGCCGTATTTTGCAGTGAGTATGTTACTAACAGAAAGTTCCTGACTGCCTGTGTGTGGGAGGAGGAGGGCAAAACTAGGCCATCATTAAAACTGGATGTTATTGCATGGAATTTTATGCCCCAGTCATTCACTGAGCTTTTTTCTTTTTAAAGGATGTGTTCTGTTGAGAACATTCGGTTTAACTCTAAAATTCTGAGTCTGTTCTTGGGGAATATTCATTTTAAGACTGTCAGATGAATTTGACAGTGCTTGTAGCGAATTATGTGCTCCTACTAGTTAGCCTTTTCTTCACATTTTCTGCCTCTCAGACCATAGCCCTAAATTATTTATCAATATAATTATTACCACTAATTATAGCTTAAATAAAGATATAACCCTAGGAGCACTGCAGCAAAGATTTTAATGGATAAAATTTTAAATTATTATAATTTATATGGATATTGATAAAGGAAATTTTCAATTAAACATAGCAAATTAAAATTATTCCTACTATGACCAATCCAATAACTTCTATATTATATATATTGTGATCTATATGTTCCCTATATGTACACATTCTTTCACTTTTCCAGCTTTTTTTTTCACTTGACAAGAGGTCAGTAACTGTTTAATATATTCTGACTTTTATAAAAATATTTACCAAACTGTAGTGTGTATTTCTGTGACATGTGAATAAATGTTAAAAAAAATTGGTTTTGTTATTAAATAAACGTGAAGAACTTTTTAAAGGTACTGGTGTAATTCAGTAAATGGTGTGGAAATAATTAGATTCTAAAGGCAGACAGGTAGGTAAGAAATGATTTGTATAAAAGTTCGTATGTAGAACTAAAACTTTTAAATTTCATTTTTGGCAAACATGCAATTCCGGACAACATATTTTACTCTTTAAAACTATTTTCCCTAGATATTTCTTTCAGGCCAATGGATCATAAAAGATAGATATTTCAGACCATTTTAACTATTTCTGCTATGACACTTATATTTCTTTCTTTATAAGCTATAGTACCCTGGTGTTCTATGACTTTACTCTTTGCACAAAATACAAATTTTTAAAAACTGGAATAATACAAATAAATTGCCTTTTGAATTATTAAAGAAAATAAAATTTAAAGTCAGCTCAATTAGGAAAGTCAATACTATTGATTAAGTGACTTATGCAAATACTCCTGTTCATTTTAGGAAGTTTATGACATACAATTCTCAAAATAATCTGCTTTTAATACAGACTGAAATATTTTGTAATTTACTGCAACCTGGTAAACATTAGATTTTTAAAAAGCAACTGTAGGCTTCCATTTTTAGCTGTATGTTGCTTTTTTTTTTTTTAACTCCCCTTAGTTATAGAAATTTTCATCATTGTAGTTTTAAGAGTTTTTTGAAAAAGCTCATCAGACACAGTGTTTATGAGAGTTTTATTTCCGAGATATACCATTGTGACACTTAACAGCTCCAAATTAAATCTAAATACAAACCAAGGAACTTTCAGTATCACAATTTGTTTGAAGGCTGGAAAATACCACAGAGGAGGGACTCTGTACTGAGGTTACTCCAGAAGTGATGATCACATTAGACATTACTGAGTTATCTTTAATCTTCACTGACCAGAAGCACTTTGTTAATCTGCCTGAACTAAACACATGGTAATCCTAAATTAAAAGATGTCAGCATTAGATACGAATGAAAAGCATTTAATGGAATGACATCAACAGAAATAAAACCGCTCTCAGAAAGTTTGCATACTAGGTTCATAAACTGTAGCAGCTGCTTGGCAGCTATTTTGGTGTAGTTGTCAATGTGGAAGAGAATACGTAGAGGCACTGTAAATAATACAAACACCTTGTTTCAATAAAATTTCCACTAGGCCACTGATAATAAAGGTAATTAGTATTAGTTGATTTGGGGGTTAGTTGACCTGTAACATCTTCCCAAGAGGAACTTTCTAGTGATTCTGTGTTCTTTGTGTAGCTGAACTGAATGAATTAGTCAGCTACTCTAAAACTGTGAGCCAAAATCTTTGGTTTTGTTGGGGCAGTTCATTTTGATCTGCTTTCCACTTCTGTTATCACAGCTAGTGAGCAAGTATTAGCTTTGAACCTATAATATTACTGTTATCAAAATAGTTCATTTGTTCTTACTTGTTCGTTGAGTGCTCAGTAGTCATAGGTGTTTGGGACACAGACGGAAAAAAACAAACGCATTCCTCCCTGGTGGAACTCACATTCTGCCGGGGAGAAACAGAACAGAAGTCAGCAGATTCCGTATCATATTAGTGTTAAGATTTTTGGCACAAGTAAAGAGAGAATAAAGTAAAACATGCCTTTACTGCAAGCACAGAGAAGACCCCAGAAGAGAGGAGGTGAGAGGAGAGGAGAGGAGAGGAGGTGGAGTTTCTGGGATCCTGGCAGGAAGAATAATGGTGATATAGGGCCAGGCTGGGGGTGGAGTTTTAGGGGTCTGTGTGATGCAGCAGATAGTGATTGGGCAGGGGGTGGGAAGAAGGAAACAGGATGCTGTAAAAAGGAAGTAGGAAGTTGTAATTTGACTAGGGAGGAGAAAAGTGGGAGTTGCCATATGACCTCCAGTGGCTGGCGCCATATTGGCTCACCCCCATCAGGACTTAGCAGAATTTTTATTTAGGCAGAAACCCATCAATTAGAAGGTCATACATGACAAGAGAAAGAGCAGAAAGTAAGATCGGAATCTCACAGTGAGGGCAGGGGATGGGGTATATATTTGGGTATTCAAATAGGGTAGATTCGGTGAGAATATGACATTTGATCAAGGTCACAGAGTGGGTGAGTAAGTGGGCAGTTCTGTGGGCAAGGGCTCCCATCAAGACCTGGAGACAAGGAAGTGAGGAGGAGGATGGGTGGGATGGGTGGGCCCACAGGCGATGGTTTTGTAGCCAGACAGCTGACATGAGGATGCTAGCTCAAATCCTTAACTGAGAAATGTTATGGAGTTTTCTGTTCCAGGTGTTTTCCCTCTGGTGGGTTCAGTGGTGCAATGACTTGAAAGGCTGAGGCAAAAGGATCATAACTTGGAGCCTAGTCAGTGCAATTTAGCAAAACTCTGTCTCAAAATAAAAAATGAAAAGGTCTGCAGAGGTAGTTCAATGGTAGAGCCTCCCTGGGTTTGATCTTTAGTAACAGAAAAATGGTTGGAGGTGGGGTGGGGATACTTTCCCTTCAAACACTAGGTTTCATTTTTGTTTTGGTTACTTTTCTCTCCTTGCTGAGACAAAATACCCAACACCCAAAATGAAGGAAGGAAAGGTTTATTTAGCTTACAGTTTGTGGAGATTTCAGTCCTTATTTGGCTGGCTCTGAGGCAGAGTGGCACGTGGCAGAGGGCAAATGCTCATGGCAGCAGAGCACAGCAAAAACAATCAGCAAAAAGGGAGGAATGGCAGCAAGCAGTCTCTTTCCTTCCTTTACATTGTAAACAGGCTACCTCCCCCCAGGGGGCATGTAGCTCTCACATAACCGCCATGCCCTCCTCTTCCACAGGCTCAGGATGTATACAAAGTAAGCACCCTGGCTTCCTGCTGAATCTCTCAGCCAAACCTCTAGAATCCCCAAGTCAACACAATGTATCAACCATAACAATTGTCATCTTTGAGGCCTAAGTAATCAAGAGTAAACTATAAAGACACGGAGAAAAAAAAAGATTTATATTATAGTACCAGTGCTATAAATTCTGTTTGCAGAAAACAGGAAAGCAGGAAAGCAGAAAAGAAAAAATGGTACATTAATTTAATTTAAAAGATTCATGTCAAATAAAAACCAGTTGCCTTAATCTTGAAATTATTTTAATATTTTTTGTGGTAGAGCAAAATTCAGACTTAGAATTATAAGAATTCTTAGCTTAAAGGAAAAAGTTATGTAAAGTGTGTATTTCTTAAATACCACCGTATTCCATATCCCTGAAATGAAATTATAGCCCTTTTCTGGAGGAAGTTATGGCTCTTTATATTTGCCTTGACTGTAACCTGAATTGTTCTCTCAGGGCTAGATGTACAGTACTCTTGAGGTTAGGCAAGGTGCTCTGTGAAAGTTTTATTTATTGGTCTGTAATTTAAGTGGTATATGATTGGTTTCTTGCCTCACTGTAATTCCTGCCTAGTCACTGGCGTCCAGCCAGTATGGTGCTGGTGGTCACGTGTTGTATTGAGCCAGTATGCTGCCAAGCCAATATGGTGCTGGCCACTAGAGGTCAAAGCCAGTATGGCGCTGGCCACTAGAGGTCATATGCTAAGCACCACTCTTCTTTCTCTGAGTCAAGTTATGACTTCCTACTTCCCTTTTTTAAATTTCCTGTTTCCTTTTCCCACATTCCCGCCCGATCCTGGTCTGCCATGTCAGGGGTGCACCTCCTGCTCCCCGCCTCCAGCCTAGGCCTATTTAACTTTTGATCCCATGACAGGCCCTCGGAAGTTCCATGTTTCTCTTCTTTTCCCTACTGTGGTCTTCTTCCCATCCACAATAAAGGAATTTTATTCTGCCTTCTTTCTCTCTGTGCTGGAAAAACCTATTAGTATATCTATTGAGAAACCTGAATTCTCTTCTGATGCATCTCCAATGCTCAAAATCTATGCAGGGTCTTCCGTGGGTAATACTTTTACGTAGGAGTGGTGGCCAGAGGAGCATAAATGAATATGAAGTGTCTTCATTTGCCATATTATATGAGGTGGTATTTTAAATCCCAGTGTAAAATTCCAGCCCTGGACTAGTGGTTCAAAGGCTCTGACATCGAAAGCAAAAGGATTTTCCTACAAAACACTTTAAGATAACCAGTTCTGGGGAGTCTGAGTGCACCCTTTCCTCACAGGACTCTGCCTTTGTCGTGCTTAGCTAGCCCTGCCTCTGGCCTCAGCTCATTGCCTAACACTGTAGCATTCTCCTGAGCCCTAAGTCTGTGGGCATTGGCCTTTAGGGTTGACAGTAAAGCTTTTCCATTCTTCAGGGACTTTCAACATATTGTGACCTAACTATTGCTCTCCCAGCAGTTACGTGACAGATGGTATTTGGCTATGTCTACAGCACAGAGACAACAAAAAATAAGCAGAAAACAAAAGTTTGGGACAGAAAAGCTATGTTTACAGCAGTAGGTAGAAGAACTATAATGAAGGCATTGGACCTTCAGTACAGGGTGAAATATTTCACCCTGGTGGGTGGGTGAAATATTTCATCAACAGTCCTCCTGGAAATAGAAGTAAATGTAAAACTGTTAATGAAAAAGGTTATTATCATAGCAAAGTTATTTTCATAACTTTAAAACATTAGGCATGAGAAATAATTGGAGAATTGAGAGTAAATTCACTACTAATGTCTGTGATTAAGTGACTTGAATTTTTAGCAGAACTTTTAGCCCTTTAATGGGCCTTGAGGCCGTGATGGGCTGTTGCCATCCTGCCCTTGTGATAAACATAATTCTTGGGGTAGGCAGGGGAGACAAGGATAAAAACGCAGTGCTGCAGGCGAAGCTTGGAGACTGGATGAAAGGGAGCAGGAGAATACTCAGGGTACGGCTGGAGGCAGAAAGCGGAGCTCCAGACCCACACTGAAGACTGAGGAAGACCTGGTGCCCACCCGCAGTGAGGGTGTGGCCTTTGGGTAGATGCAGGGACTGCCCCTCCCAATGGCCGCCCTCCTTGCTGCTAAGACCTCTGATGCCACGGTGAGGAGGCAGGAGAGGGGTGCCGTCCTCCCGTGGCACCCAGGGTGTGTCCGGCCTCTGATGGTGAATCTTCACTGTTTCTCTGAGTCGTGCTCCCTGTGAGAGGAGGGCCCAGGGCTTGGCCTCCTGTGGAACCTGCATGGTGGAATTCAGAAGGCTCCACAAGAACCTGCATCCAAACGGTGCTCCAGTGTGAGAGGCCCAGGAAAGGAGATGGCATTGCCAAACACGAGCAGTGCAATGGCCAACACTGCAACTCCAACGGCATCAGGTTCACTTTGGAGAAAGAGGCCATCGCCTGTGGCCAAGCTGCAGGTGGAATTGTTGGCTCCTTACTCTATGGGAAACTGTGTGAAATCTAGAGGGGTGAAGAGCAGCAGTGGGGCCCAGTCACTTCTGAAACACTCGCTTCTCACCCTCACCCTGCTCTCTTCATTACCACCAGCTCCTTTGGCCTCTTTTGCCTTTGAGAGTAAAAAAGAATCAGACTCCTGGAACTTGGCCTTGGAGATTTTCTTTTTTTTTCTCAAGGCCAGAGCCTGGTAATTACTTCATTTTATCTGGTGAAGGACAGAGAGAAAGAAAGCATCATATCCTTCCAATAGCACTGAAGCTCCTTGTGTGTTCAGGGGTACTGTTCTAATATTTGTCACACTGAGGCCTTGAAAAGTTAAGTAACTTATCCAAGATCACAGAGTTAGTAAGTAGCAGATCAAAATTTAAGGCAGGCAAGCTGGTGACAGGGACTACAGTGTATTTGGGACACTTACGTCCTGAGCTTTGTAGGATATGGTGCCAGTTCATGATTTGGGAAAGCAGGATCCTCACAAAGTAAGTCCTGGACCTTAAAAAGCAAACTTGGGACCCTCCTCATACAACAGAATGCCCACCCATAGTGGCACAAAGCCCATCAGTACTTAACAGTAGCAGGCACTGACCCTAGGGCTGGATTATAAGACTATAGTTGATGTAAGTTTATTTTCTGCCTAAATAAAAAGCTGACTGAAATAAATAATTTTTTAGCTTACCTTCCTCTTGTGATCTAATTAACCAAAAGGTGGTTGGTTTTGTAAATTAACAGCATGCACTGAGCAGGTGTTTCTATCTAGTGTATGTAAAGGTAATCAACAGATTTGTAAGATGGCCAAAGAAGTTTAAAACATAAACTTAGGTGATAGATAATAAATAGTCATGTGTTATGCTTTGGTAAAGTTTGAGTCCCTAGTAAATTTTCCACAGTTCTAGAGCTACTTATTGATAAGGTACACACAGCTAAGTTTCAAGGGAAAAACTTCACTGAATTCCTTGCAGTACAGCTGCACTGTCCAGATAGGAGTGTTAGGGTGATACAACTATTGCCTGTCTTCCTCGACATGAGGTAGTCTTCACATTAGAGGCCTGTGGAGTACCTCTAGGTTCTGGGTTAGCAGTTATGAGCCTGCTGCCTCAGTAGCACATTTCTGGTATAAGTCAGAGAATCCAATCTGAATTGCTTAGGAGTATCTTGCGGAATTTCATCAGTGGGAGTAGTGGAAGGAAAAGAAGCAAAGATACATAAGGAGTACTCCAGGGAACGCTAGAAATTTTCACTTCACTTTTTATCACCACAGACTGACTTCCTTGGTTGTCTACTCACTGATCTACTGTCATTATTCTTCATCTTTTAAAATTAGAAAGGTATTCATCCTTTCCATTTTCCTGGAGAGTAGGCATAAGGGTGTCCTAGACATTGAAGTTTAGTTGACCTGGATTTTGAATTCTGCTTTTGCCATTGTCTAGCTATACCACTTTGTATGAAGTGGGTATGTAGTTTATTGGATTATAATGAAGCTAAATAAGATTCTTTATTCAAAGTATCTCTTTTGTTTGTTTTTATTTATATGTTGCTCCCTTTCTTGTTGGTACTACATCTGCTCAGGTAATAGTGCACTGTAAACATAAGCATACCATACAAGACACTACATTCACTGGTGTGTTTATCCATTTATTCTGTTATGGAAAGGAATACCACAGAGGTTGTGTTACCAGGCTGATGGGAACATGCTTCTGGGAGAGAATGCCACTGGGTCTGCTATGTTGGGCCAGAGGTCAAATTTAATGTAACCCTTTGTTATGGCCTTCTGAGTAGAGGGATAGAAAATCAATCATATGCTCTTCCTGGAAGCTAGTCTTTCATTTCTAGAGCAGATGACTCAGTGCCTTAGTTCACACAGACATGTTTGCACTGTGCTCTTCTTCAGTCTGATATTCTGGAAGGAGTATCTATAGTGCCTATTTAATCTCTTTTCATGTTTTGGAAATTTGTAATGGAGAAAGCACTATCTTACCCTCAGCCTTTGTGCAGGAATGTCTGTGGTCTCATACCGTCTGAGTCACTCAGGAGGCCCAGCTCATACAACGATTCTTTGTGCAGGAACAGATCTGGATTCCTTTTACAATAAAACCACATGGGCGGGAATGAAGACTAAACATTGATACAGGCTTACTGTCTACCAGAAGTGTTCTCAACATTTCTGAAAATGCATGGACATTGACGTAAGAAATAAATTCAGGCTTACAAAACTTAAGGATAGTCATCAGATTAGGCAGTAGTTAACACAGGTCCTATGAATGTGATATATTTACTGTATCTTTTTTCCTTTTTTTAATTTTTAAAAATTAATTATGTTTATTGGTACATTTTAGGTATACATAATGATCAGATTCATCCTAGAACTTAACATCTTCTGTAAGTGAAATTAAGCGATAGTGATTCATTAAACTATTTCATTGAGTATTAAAACCAGTCCTTGAGTTTTGTTTTGTTTGTGAAGTGATAGAGGGACATTTCAGAATTGAGGAATTCACAAAGGTCTTGGGATATAGTCTTTGTGAATGCTAATGAACAGCATTTTGTTTATTTTTTAAATAAGAGTACTAGTTTCATTTAATGAGCATGCGTTACAAGCTGGAAAAGACTCTTGAGGGTTCTTTATATATCAGTTTCTCACAATAGGTACATGAGGAAGACCTTAAACCTCCTTTACAGATGAAGAAAATGAAACTTGGAGAGATAGATTATCTTTCCAAGTTAAACAGATTCTATTTCTAAAATTGGCCCAGAGGCATTTTTGAAAGTACTATAAAGGGATGCATTGTTATCCATAATGGAAACAATTACTGTGATTTTTCTCTACCAAACCAGAAAGTCAAGTGACTTCCTTTCCCTTTGTACTTGACTTTGGAAAATGAATGACTGTTTGCTTAATTCTACCGGGCCAAATTCATGAGTTTTAACATTTGATAATCACGAATATCATCATTATTTCTAAAATGAGAAGTTATGAGTATTTACTGTAATTTTGAATTTTAACATTTAATTAGTACTTTTACACTCATAAAGTGAGTTAAATTTTGTTGTAATATAAACATAAGGAAAAAGAAAATGAAAGAAAAATGAATAAATGGATCATCTAAGCTACATACAAAAGTACTTTTTTTTTTGGTACTGGGAATCAAACTCAGGACCTTGCACTTGCCAGGCAGGCACTTGTACCACTGAGTTATATTTCCAGCCTTACATAAAGAAGTTTTTAAAATATCCATAGGAAAAGCTGACTTGTACTCTTGTATTCTAAAATTATCCTCAGTTTTATTGCATCTAAAAATGAAAGTACAATTATAATCTGTATTTTCTAATAATAACAAAAGCATGCAATGTAATGTACTTTTTTTCCCTAAAGCTATGCTTAAGAAATTTTTAAATGCACAGATTCATGTATAGCCTTCTAGGTTGATGAATTCATTGGTGCTGAGGTAAGAGATCTGAATTACCTGCTTTCTGAACCATATTTAAAGGACACACACACACACACACAGACACTACCATACCAAGATTGTTGCAACTACCATCTTGAGTGGAGTCTTTAGTTGTGTTTGGCTATAGTAAATTGAAGCTCAGATCCTTTGATAACCTTGTCCATCAATGGTTAAAGGTCCTATGGTTGTACAATTTATTGTCTAGACAGACACATTTTCAACAGAGACCATCCCTAGCAAGCTGAGAGTTGGTCACCCTGTAAGTAAAAGTAGTCATTTGTTTTAGACACCAACCACAAAAGAGGTTATTGTGGCTATTGAGGCTCAACCTTACATTTCACCCACACAGAAGTTAATCTACTAAATATATGGGTTCCCTAGAAAATAAATCAGTATTTTTCTAAAAAACATTTCCAACAGTCTCCTTTTCTTCTAAGATACTTGATTTCCCCAAGGTTGAATACCGGGTCTTAGGGAATCTACTGTTTTTGTTTTCTAAAATTTCATTTTAAAGAGAATTTAAAAACACACTAGCAAAATGCCAACAACATAGACAAAAGCAAATCAAAGCAAAAACAATAAGAATGATACAGGGTTTCAGAACAAAATGATAAGGATTAACAGTAGTTGTTATATTACATATTTTTATCTTCATCAAAGTTGGTCAGATTACCAGATGTAAGAATGCAAGGTTGTTCAAACCATTAAATGGAATAAAAAATAAAAACAAAACAATTATGAACGAAACAGAGTTTCACCAAACAAGATGATAGGAGTTCAACAGTAATTGTTATATTGCATGTTGTTGATTTTGAATTAGTTGTTCAGATTACACCTACTGGTTTTTGATCCACTAACCATACAAAAAATAACCCAAATGAAGGAAAATAGATACTATCATACCCACAAGATTATTGTGAAATTTATAAAGAATAAAGACGTCCTGAGAAACCACTTTGAAGATATTAATACGTAATGTAACAACCATTGTTAATTTCCTACCGCTTCATCTGCAACTCTGCAATGTTTGTATTGTTCTTATGCTATTTTGTAAATGGATATCTGTTTGTTAATATTTCCTTCCTTTATTCTTGAAATTTAAAAAAACAACAAAAACATAAAGATTTCATATATGGCTTTCTGAACTTGACCTTTATTCCCAGGAGTCACCTTCCCTACTGAAATTTCTATCTCATCAACTTGAAACTCGGGCCAGCCTTAGGAAGGTTCTTCAAAGACAGACTATCTAAACACACTTTCTTTTCACAGATTCCTGATTTTAACAAAGTAGTACAAAGGACTCAGCACACAGAGATCAGCAATAAATGGAAGGTGGAAAGTGTCTTGATTACCTGGTATATGAAATAAACTTTCCTCATCCTTATCTTAGAACTCCCTACGAAGTTGGGCTTCCTGCTAGATTCTCATTGCAACTCTGTCTGATTGAGTCCATCTTGTTTCTTTCCCCCTAGGCTTTCAGGGACCTTATCAGATGGGTTTGTGCTCCAAAAACCCAGACCAGGAAGAGGCAGGCTGAAAGATCCACCGGTTTACTACCCTTCTAGCTTTGTCTGCTCTTCCTTGTTCTACTTCCGTAGGAGCAGCCAGGCTGACTTCCACAGAAGACCAAAGGATTCTATTTAGGATAAAGAGTTTATTGAAATTAGGTCGGCCACCATACATCTCCCCACTAACAAACTGGGAAACTTAGGCCCCAGCCCCCTCTTGGTTTCACCCTAATACACTTTCGGTTTGTATGTTAACAGAATGGAATGGTGCACCCTTGACTCAGGTGGCCACATCTTATTTGTTATTTTTCATTCCGTGTGGCCAGGTTAGGCCCTGGTTGTGAGCCCAAGCACAGTGACATTAACATACTTCCATACTCCGTTTTGTCAGCTCCCCTTTTTACAACTGCAGATTTTCTCCTACGCCTACAATGTTTAACTAAGGCCAGGGAAAGAATGTAACAACCCAGGCAGGGTTACAGATGGTTATCTAGGACTGGGGTGTTGTCTTTAAAGAAACATTCCAGGGTAAAGTCAACTCTTTACAACCCCTCTGGGATGCTTCTCAAGACACTTTTAAGGCTTGTACTAAGACTACTCTAATTTAAGAATGATATACTGGGTCACTGTCCCCTACACTTCCTCCCAACCCCAAGATCTCACAGGTTACTGATGTGGATTATGTAGAGATCGCCATCTTTCTTCTTGACAGAAGCATTCCAAATCTATGAACATATCTTATAAAAATACTTAACACAGATATGAGAAACATAGTTTCAGGAAGGCGATTTTGCTTGATAGGATTCAGGGAGGTAACATCCTTGACCAGAAAAATATGTGTTAGAGTAGTTCCAGCTGACCTCTTTATCTATATAAGAAGAATTAGAAATATTTGCATAATTAAAACTAGCTGTGTGAGAGAAATAGCTTCCCAGATGTTGAAAGGATTAAAATAGAGCTATTAATTTAGCCAGTCATTTTAGTATAATGATTATAATAAAAGGAACCATAATGGAGAACCACATACCTGCTTCCCATACTATCTTTACAACTTATTTGTATTTTTAAGGTCAGTACCATGCCTGTTACATGGTACTATGAGTCTTTTTTGTTGCAAACCGTGTATTTCATAATTTTATGTAACTGTGACATGAAGGTATTTTTAAACACTTTTTAAAATCATATTTCTTTAGATGTGTTAACTGCTATGTATTAAAATTTGATTTATTGACTGGTTAATGGTAGGAGAGTATGTTTATATATATAATAATGTCACTGTTCAATTCCAGGCTTTCTTAGTTCATGTCCAAATCACTCTGATTATCTATTAGTGGTGGTCCTATTGAAAACTGTCAGCCTAGGAATTTAAATGTCAAGGCATCAATCAATCAATGAATAAATCAACAAAAAGTTCCTTTTGAATAACTTAACATTCATGAATTAGAAAATATTACAGGAAAATCCAGATTTGTGGCTTGTGTGGAAGAACTGTAGTATCTGGCAGAGTCAGACCTGCCAGTTTTTGTTTTGTTTTGTTTTGTTTTGCTTTTTGAGACAGGGTCTCACTCAAGGCTGGTCTTGAGGTCACTTGGTAGCCTACAGTGGCCTCAAACTCACAATGATCCTCCTATCTCAGCCTCCCAAGTGCTGGGATTACAAGCCTACATCACCACACCTGGCTCTGACCTGCCAAATTTGTGATAGACTAGAACTAACTAGACTGTCAACTTAGCTGCTTTTTGCTGTGTCTCCTCAGCCTGATAAACTGTGGAGGTTTGGATCCCTGATCTAGGCATCCACAATTTGGGTGTATCCTGTAGTTTCCTTCCAGATAAAGTGCCAGCTATATCACAGTGACTGAGCTTCAGCTCACTACCGCTGACACAGCACATTCCTTCAGGGCTGTTCATTCCCTCCTACTTTTTTCCCTTAACTTTATTTTTCTGTATCTGCCACTTGGCACCACTGCTCCATTCAAGAGAGCTACTTGTTGACTATTCCCAGCTCGTGCAAACCCTTCTTCATTTTCTGACGCTTTTCAGTGTCCTTCAAATTCCTTTCTGTTTGTGCATATGTGCAAGTACCAAAGCCACTTTTTGGATCCATGTAAAAGTTTGAATCTGTCAAGATGATAGGGATTCTCCACTCCTCTGAACTCATAACACCAGCTTGTATGACTTCCAAATTGCTGTATTTGCACTACTTTATGTGGAAATGAAATGTGACCAATGCTTACCCTAACTATGGGATATCTAAATCTTGTTGATTTTGCAGTCAGCAATTCCTTAAACCTATTTACTGGTCCATAACGGTTTGAATGCAAAAATTTTCTTGTTACAATTATGATCTACTTTATGTGGCAAAAGTCTTCTGAGACAGCTGTTTATATTTACATTTGCATTTTAATTAGGTATGTGATAGATCTGTGCATTTAAAATATTGATTTTATGAGGTGTGTAATTATTTGGAATTCTGGAGAATTTTATGCAATCAAATATTTGACCTTCCTGTTTAATCTTTTTTCCCATTATATACCTTGGTTCTTAATAGCTCTCACCACCAAAATATTTTAGAAGAAACTGTGGAATACCTGTGATATATCTTTATTGGCATTTTAATAGTATCATGTGCACACTACAGGGAAAGCTACTACTTCAAAATTATATTGTGGTGTTAAATTTTGGGTTAACAGGATTAATGTGAATCTTGACTGGGAACATTTACGCTCATAAATTGTTTTAAAATATTACAAGGAAGTTTTAGCTACATAGTTTATTAAGCTGACAGTTATCCAAGGTTACTAGCTCAAAAGCATGTGCTTAAATTTAGAATATATTGCTTGTAAAGAATGGTAATAGCCTATTTTGTGTCCACACATAGGTTTATCTGTTTGTTTCCTATGCTAAGTACTCAATTTGCTGCCCTGTGTTACTCATTTTCTGTTCTTCTTGCCTTGCTTCTCTTTATTCTCAAAGCATATCTGAGAATAAAGTGGGAGAGGCATGAAGATTGCTCTTTGCTCCTGGGCTTCTTCTTGGTTCCTCTAAACCTGGTTCTGCATCTCATAGAGAATAGTTGACTGCAAAATCAAAAGAGCTTCCCAAGTTGGTGACTGCACACATTCATAAAGTTCAAGCCAAACTTTTTTTAAAAAATATTTTCAATGTCTTATTGGTAATTTTAGAAAAGATTTAGAATGCAGTGGCATCTTCATTTTTCTGCTGGGTCAAAATCTTTATTTGTTTTATAAGAGAGGCAGTTGCACTCATAGTCATTGAAATGTGCATAAATATAGTCATTCAGCACGGTGTCAGCAAGAAGCATAGAGATAACTTGTGGTTGACCTTTATGCAGGGTAGAGGAGAAACCATTTCATGCAGGCACTTTAAATCTCTCACTGGACTATGGCACATGCGGGAGTAGTCTACACTGTGTAATGTCTAACTTGGGAAATGTTCAAGGGTTTTTATTGGATTATTTTATCTGGCTATTTGTTAATATTTCATATTAGACCAACAGAGAATGACAAGTCTGTCCTTGTGACAAAACAAAGAAGTATTTGGAGTCTTACTTTGGGGTCTAGGTTAGTTTTTCATGTATCTGTATTCACATACATTAAATTAGTTGGATCGCCACAGCTTTTTATCACTTCCTTCCTTCCCTCCTTCCTTGCATCGCTGCCTTTCTCCCTGTCCAATCCTACTTTAAGCATGGAGTGTATGGAGAATGTTTTCCTTCTGGTCCTCAGAAAGCTTAGTACAAGCAGATTTGTAAAATTATGTTTTAAAAGTCTCTAATGCTACTTGGGGAAGTGTTTTTAGTTAAGCAGACGTTGAGGTAGAAGTTAAGTGCAGATGCATGGTGTGATATAAATGTGCAGTGAATGTTCACATAAAATTTGTTACAGTAGAAGACGCGTTGGTCATCCTCACTGTACCAAGCTTTCCCATCATTCTTGCCATATTCAGAAGTCTTCTTTCATGAGTGTCTTTACAAAATGTGATAAAAAAATGCAGCGAATGCTGCTACCACCAAGAGGTGGCCCCATAAAAACCTTTCAGTGTGTCCTCATTCACCGTACTCACCGAGTTGGGCACCGTGCGTTTCTGTCTCCTCTCCAAATGCAAGAAGACGATGAAAGTCAATATTTTCAGCTGTTTTGCATTGATCAGGGCCTTAAGGTGACAGGAATAGCCCAACTAATAACACTAAAGACTTCCAGAACTGTTTCCAAAAGCAGCAAGAAGGACAGCAGAAATCTTTTTGAAGCAAGACGGGATATTGTGAAGGGGATGAATGGCAACTTTTCTTTTAGTTCATCAAATTTTAAAACATTTTAACATGCACCATACTTTTTGATCACACCATGTAGTATATTTGAGAGGTCAAAAGATCCACAAGTAAAGGAAGAAACAGGTACCTTGGTTTCCTAGGTCTGCCTTTCAAAAAATACCAAACATTGCATGACTCAAAGGCTTAAAAAGTTACTGTTTCATAGCGCTGGCAGCTGGAAGTGAACAACCAAGGTGTGGACAGGGCCATGTTGCCTTTGCAGGTGCAGGGGAGATAACTGGTCCATGCCACTTTCCAAGCCGCTGGTGGCCTCAGCTGTCCCTTGGCACACACACACACACACACACACACACACACACTGCCTCCATGCCTTTGTCTTCACAAGCATCTCCTGCGTTTTTTCACAGCATTCTGTATGAGTCTGTCTGTGTGGCCAGATTTCTCCTTTGTGTAAATCACGATGGATTAAGGACCACCTTAATGACCTCATTTTAACCTGATAACTCCAGTGAGGTGCTTCTTCCACATAATATCACATTCTGAGAATTCTGCATTTTTTTTGAGAAAAAAAGATTCAACCCATAGTAAGCATAAAATATGGAAAACAAAGTGAGGTCTAAATTCCAGTTGAAAAACACGGGGACTGAGAATGAAAACGCAATCCTCAGTTACCTACTTACTGGGAAAGGGTGCAGGAGTTATGTGTGTATAAATCCTTCAGAATCCTGGGGCAGAGTTATTGTCTTCCTTCATAACTGTTTTGTACTTCAGGCAAAAGAGGTTTCATTCATGAGAGAAAGCCAGCAGGAAAAGCACTGCACAAAGTAAGAGTTGGATCCCACCCTGGATTTCCAGGAAGGAAACAGGGGAAGGACATGCATAGCCTCTACAACAACAATTGAAACAATGAGTAAAAAAGCCTGTAACCCAATGCACTAAGGGAATCAAAAGCAAGTAGAGAACTGCAGTAGTAGATGTTAGTGAAAACCGGGCTTTGGTGCATCTGAAAGTATCGATGACTGTTGTCAGCCAATGAGAAGGTGAACAAGGAAGCAGCAGGACCGAAGACCAGGAAGAACAGGCAGCAGCTGGTGTGGGAGAGACCAGAGAAGAGACCTTCCCACCACAGGCGTAAGGCTTCATCTAGACTCCCCTCAGTGGTAGATGAGAGTCCACATTTCTTAGTGTGGTGTGACCATTGCTTACTTCTCAAATCTCACCTCTGTATTAGTTTGTACAGGATTGGTTTTATGGTTTTAACTGTCTCTTAGAGCTGCCATAATGAAGTACCATGCACTGAATGGCTTTAACAACAGAAGATCATTTCTTTTGGAATTGAACTCAGGACCTCGCACTTGTCAGTCAGGCACTTGTGCTGCTAAACTCTAGCCCAGGCTCCAGAAGCTCATTTCTCAAAGTGTTGGACATTCTAGAAGTCCCACAGTCAAGGTGTGGGAGGGTGGTTCCTCCAGAACCCCCTCTCCTACTCTTGTAGATCAATGTGTTTCTCTCTTCTCACATCCCTTCTCTCTTTACCTATTTATATGGCTGTGACACAGTGTCATCTTAAGAAAATCGCATCATATTGAATTAAAGCCAACTGTAGTGAACTCACTTTAATTTGATTACACCTGCACAGACTCTGTCTCCAAATTCGGTCCCACACTGAGGTACCAGAGATCATGGCTTCAACATCTTTTTTTTATCCTTTGCATTACTGGGATTGAACCTCGGGCCTCACCTATAGGAGATAAGTGCTCTACCGTTGAGCTACATCTCCAGTGCTTTGTAATTTTTATTGAGACACAGTCTTACTAAGTTGCCCGGAATGGCTTCAAACTTACCATCCTCCTGCCTCAGGCTCCCAAGTAAGTGGGATTACAGTCAAGTGCTATTGACTACCATCCAGCTACCACCAAAAACAAAAAAAAAAGAGGGCACGAACTAACCTATAAAACTTCCATGCAGTTCTCTAAAATTCATGTCCTTCTCACCTGCCATATGCATTCACCCCATCTTGACAGACCCCCAAAGCCCTAATCCTTTCCAATGCCAGCATTAGCCCCAAATTTTATCATAATATTGTCTCAGTTTGGGTATGGTTAAGATTTAACGTATAAATCACTGTGAAGCAGCTCTTATTTGGCAGGCTGTCTCCCTCCTGGATACCACCTTGGCATCTTGAATTTGTTTGTATTCTTGGACCATCTCCCACTCTGACCTTTCCATGGGCTCTGTCTTCTCAGAACACTGTTCTTTAGTTTTTGCTGTTCCTCCATCAGGCAGATGTCTGCATGGTGTTCCTCCCATGAGATGCTTCCATGGTCCATCTTTCTTGCTCACTCCTTCAGGGACCCTGCATTTCCCAGAGGTGGCACGAGTCCTGCTCCATCTCAAGTAGCCTGCTAGATGTTCCTACCACTGCCTGGATCAGAATCCAGACAGCAACAACTCCAAGCTTGTTACCTCTGTAGCCCTGGAATGGGTCTAGAAATAGAGGAAGAGGTGGACAGATGAGCTCCAAGAAAGAGAAGGGAGGTGGAGGGAAAGATGGGGTGGGGAGTTCAGGAAAAAAAGGGAAATGTAGGGAAAGAGAAAGGCACAGAAAAAGACAGAAAGAAATAAGGGTGGGAGAGAAGAAATGAAGGAAACTGGAGAAGGAAGGAGGGCAGGAGGGAGGGAGGCAGCTTTATATGAAGGGAAGGAGACAGGCCCATTTGCTAGAAACTCAGAATACAATGCTGCAGTAGTGTGGTTCCCATCACAGCCAGTGTGTCACCTTGACCAGGTGACTTAATCTCCCTGGGCTCCATCTGACAAATAAAAGACCTTTAATTTTCATTCTTATGATGACAAAGCTATAAAAATTTTTTTCCAGCATCCAAGAATGGGTTCAGATGTGATCAGAACAGGATGGATTCTGAAGGACCACCTAGAAGTCTGTTGTATAAATACAGGTGTGAGATTTTGTTTGAAAGAAAGTTACAATGATGGATTTGGCTTGGATTTGGCTGTATGGCCTGGGTTATGTTCCTGTGTATGCTAGCAAATGCTTTCTGTAGACTAGTGATGGCTGCAGCATGGGCATGGAGGATGTCACCTAATACTTCTTGAAAATGAATAGCTCATGTTCAGTACACAGGGATGAAGATATTTATTTGAAGTCCTGTTTAAAAGATCTGTTTATATTGTTTATATGAATGATGGTGATATAAGTTATCTTTGACTAGAAAATACTCCAGCTGCAAGGTCCAGGGAAGGCTTCTGTGAACTGTCAAGTGGGACAAGAAGAACCACTGGAGTTGACCAGGTCTTACACTACACACCCAAGCCTCACAGTGGCATCTAATGAGTACAAAAGTCTTACCAAAGTTTCACTCTGATGGGCACCCAGAATTACCTGTAAATTGACAGAAGGAATCATTTTATAGAATTTGGAACCACACCATCCTAGTAAGATCTACTGAAATCATGAAGAATAATGCTGCCTAGTTTTACTAATATTAATTGTGAAAATTTTAAAAGTCCTTTTAAATTTTAACATGTCAAAGGGATGACTGGTAATTTTACTTTTGAGAATTTCATGTCTTTTTATGAGTTCATTGTTTCTTCTTCCAGAATAAAAGCAGGGACATAACCTAAGGTGAGGTTCTATGTGTATTTTGAAACAGCAGTAAATCAGCAATAGTAATGGCAAACATTGATGAATTCTTTAACTTATTCAAGGTACTTTATGAAAAATTTTACCTGTACAATCTCAGTTAATGTTTACAATAAACTTATACAGAGAATTCAGTCCTTTGACAGAAACCTGAGTTTCTTTCTATAAGGCACTGAAATGTGTGATTTTCCTTTGATCATAAGGGGTAAAGGATAGAGCCTAGGTTCATATTCAGACCAGAGGAGGAAAGAAACTGTGCTTCTAACCAAACCTGACATATTCATGGTAGCTGATAAATAAATACTTAGTGACTAGGAATCATAAGTGATAGAAGGAGAGAAATAATGGAATGAGAAGCAGAGGAAAAGAAATATCAGGCACTGATCATCCAAGTGAGAGTAGACTGTGTTGGGAACACTCCAAAGTTATGTGGAGGAACAATGGATTTCAGGCTTTTCAGTTCCTTCTCCGGGGTTGATTTTATATATGCAGCTGGAGATTATAGAAAAGCTGAGATTACACTGAGGGTTTAGACCACCTCCTTTCCTGAGCTGTTTAGGAGCAGTTGAGAGACATCCAAGTGTAACAAATGGTTCATTTTCTTCTTTCCTATTTATATATTCCAATGTTCTCTTTAAATCTTTTGAAAGCCAACGTAAGACTATTTGGCTTCTTTAACTTTTTCAACACTTCTAGGTACATCTTTGGTAGATGGGACCTCGTATCTGTCTCCAACTTGAGGAAATGTCTCATGGAGATTCACTGGCTACAGAACCAGAGTTGTTTTTCAGGGCACCCAGCATGATAATGAATGCCACCATTGAGTCTCCATCAATAACGCTCTGTTTTGATGTCATGCACTTCCAGATTTTTTTCTACTGACTGTACTTAGATTTTGTCCCTCAGCCAGTTTGGCTAGAAGTGCAGCTATATATAAACTGTTTAGAACCTTCTCTTTTGTTTTTATTATCATTTCCCTCTGTGCTCAGAAACTAATTATTTGATTTCTCTAAGGCTGTTTTCTCTTTTGCAAAACGGAGATAATAGTTCTTACATTTCAGCATAATATGGGCCTTAAATAAGACTTACATATGCATGTCTCTCCTTAACTGTTTCTCTGATAGCCCAGTGGTCATAAATAACTACTTATTTATTCAGTTCTTCATTCAGATATTGACATGCGTTGCAAACCTATCGTGTCCTAGACTCTTCCCCTGCATTTCTTCCCTCCAATAAACTCCTCCCTTGACTTCTCAACTATGTGATTTACCCAGCTGCAAGGGTCAAAAACTCAGGAGTCACCCTTGAATCATCTCTTTCATTTATTTGTTCCTTGTAACCAATTCATTAGTAAAATCTGTGAGTTTCATATTCAAAACTGAATGTGACTGGTTTCCGTCCTTCTGTGCTATCCTCCTAGTCAAAGTCACTGACATTTTCAACGGAGCGGTTCATACCTTGTGTCTCCTTACCCTTCTCTAGACTTGTACAGTTTCTTGTCCTCGCAACAACAGTCAGAGTGATCCTGCTGACCTTTCAGTTAGATCTTGCTTCCCCTCTGCTAAAACACTCTCTTTTAGTACTGTCTCACTAAGAATGAAGTTCATGCAACTTGTCATCCGTGGTAGGCCCCTCTCCTCTGGCCCCAATAGGTGCTCAGCTTCTTCTGTTGTGCTCATGTAGATCTTGCCACAGAGGCTTTCTCCCTGCTACTCAGTTCCATCAAGCCCCGGTGTCTCTACACTTGATATTCTCTCTACTCAGAATATTCTCCCATGGATATGTGCAGTTATTTGCTACCTTGTGCTATGGGCATCTCTGCTCAGATTCACTTGCTTATAGAGGGGCAGACTCGCCCAGACTCTTTAAGGGTAACTTATCTTTCTACAAAAGCCCTCCAGTACCTCTGTCACTTTCCACCCTCTTGCTCAGCAACCACGACTCCTATTGCTGGTTATGCAATAGGTTTACTTGATTCCATTTTTTTTTTTTTTGGCGGTACTGGGGATCGAACTCAGGACCCTGCGCTTGCTAGGCAGGCGCTTATTCCACTGAGCTATATCCCCAGCCCCTTGATTCCATTTTTGAACAGAATCTACACCTTTGGATTTTAGGAATGCTGCCTTCTCACTATGACAGCCTGTTGTCGACAGTAGTGTCTGGAACAAGGTAAGTTTTTCAGTGTGAATTTGTAAAAGAAGGAAATAGAACTGATGCATAGAGGACTTAACCTAGCACTTCTAGAATCTTGAGTCCTCAGTAATATTACCTGTTATTATTTTGCATTTTTCTAACGGCATATGTTAAAAAAATCAGAGTTTTGTGTTATCCATTATTGTGGATGCATCACTTTTTGAGTTACTTAAATATTTCTAAGAAAATCTGTTAGGTCAGTGTTTTCTTTTCATGATTGGAAGGTGGGCAAAGAGAACTTGGAAAGATCAATAACTCATCCAGAATCATCTTATCATTGGAAGCTCAGAATTGACCAAAGTATTGTTTCTATACCCAGAAATCAAGCAATAAAAGCTTATTTAAATGGAATGACACCAATTTTTTAAATTAAAAAACGTATTACTTTATTAGCTGATATTACTGAAAGGCATGTGGCTCTTTTCTGCTATGTAATATTTATACATAGAAGTTTTTTAAAATCCCAGAAAGCAGGGGATCACATTAGGCCCATGGTTTCTGTCATACTAGAAACAGGCATGTTTTAACATGCAGTGTTCTTGCTGCGTCCACCTCTCAAATCAGCCTCAATTATTCTTTAAACTATGTAGATTTTTTCTTTTCTTTTCTTTTCTTTTCTTTTCTTTTCTTTTCTTTTCACTTATAGTATGGATGGTTGCTGTAGCAGCCAATTTGAAACAGTTTTACCCACAAAAATTCATCTTGTTCACACAGTGCTAGATAAAATCTTTCCTTTCTTCCTAGCCACTATTTGTAAATCTTCTCATTTGTCCTCAGAGGCAGAAAATGTCGTGGGAGAGAAAGCAGAGAGCAATAAAGCTAGGGGGAGTGGAAGAGGGAGGCACATAAATGACGGAGAAATAGTTCAAAGGAACAAAAAGACCAAAGGGAACTGGCCAAAACCACAACAGCATCATCAATGATGAACAGGAAGAAACAACGCCTGGGCCGATTTATGAGGCCAGGGGGAACGCTGAAAGACACTGAGCTGGAGCAGGTGGGAGCGGCAGAAACCTCCAGAACTAAGGGCCAATTCAGAGGGTGGCCGTGGCTGAGGCAGAGGGAGGTGTTCGGGAGGAATGCAGTTAACGAAGTCTGGTTGAAATGAACAGTGGTTTGAACTGCCAAGCAAGCGAGTGCAATATTGTCATGCACTGCAAGTGTGAGTTTAATACTGCACTGACTTGGGTGACAAATGGGAAGCCAGACCTAATCTCTGCTTCTGATTTCTAAGAGATGCCAGTGGTGCCCAGGTGCTTTGCTGCTCTTAATGCTGCGGTGGTGGAGGAATCAGGAAGAGATGCAGCTTCTGCCTTGACTTTGCCAAACGGGGAGGCAGCTGAAGGCCCTAAACAGTCAGAGAGCTCAGATGCCATAGCTCCTGGGCCAGCTTCTCTAACAGAGGTCCCTGGTGGTTTGTTGAGCCTATAAGGGAAAACTAAACACAGCTTATTATAAAAATCCATTGGAATGGCTTGAGGAAGCTTTCACTCAGCAGGTTAGTGCTGTGGCAGACAGAAATTGAAAAATGTATGCCCCAGGATTTCTTAAAATGATGCAGTTGTTTCTGCTTCTTTTGCATTTGAAATGAATGCTTTGTTCCCTGAGCACATGTGTTCATATAACCCACCCCGTGATCTGCAGGTTGCTATGAGAATCCCTCTTCCTCCGTGATGTTCCTGAGAAATTAAGCTGCTCCTTTTGTTCTCACAGTATCTTTGAGTATGGGACCAATAATACAGCTTTCCTTTTTCACTACAGGGCTAAAATGTCTATCTTAGACCACTAAAGCAATGAGATTTCATTCTGTGCACCTAAGCTTTTTGCATCCACAATTGATTTAATTGGGTTTTATTTGTATGTGTTGGCGGCAAGGTCAGGGAGAAGATACAGCACTCCAAATCACTATATGAATTGTTCCTTGGAAAATATGTCCTACACTCTCATCAGGGTATCAAGAGTTTTGGAGACCTTCCTATTTTCTCCTTTATCACCTTATGGATCATTCTATCATGTTTATTTACTCAGTTAACATAATCAACTATTATGTGCTAGGCAATAAATCTTGAGAGTATGATGCAGGGGCAAAGGAATGTGTACAAATTCACAAACATAGAAAATTCTTGGCTCATTGTATGAAATGGATTGAAATCTGCCATTTCAAAGTATGTATGGCAGCCAAGGATATAGCTCAGTGGCATAAGTGCCTGTTTGGCAAGTGCAAGGTCCTGAGTTTGATTCCTGGTACAAAAAAATAATCAAAATACGTACAGCATATCCTGTATACCCGGGTTATTTTAGCATCATAACATTCCTTAGCATATTTTGATCTCTGAGTATGAGCGATACAGTAGTATTAGCCCCGAGGAGCGTATTTTCAACTAGCTATAACTGTGCGGAAGCCTCCCGTGGCAAGAACCATGCCTGTCATGCTCATCACTCTGTTCTCAGTACTTAGTCATTAAAGTAGTAAAGTCTCTCTTCAAATGGAATTTAAAAATTCATATTATCAAAAGAAAATTCAATTTTAAAACATATGTTTCAGGCAAGAAGCATGACACTCCCCAGAACCAATGAACCAAATTTTGGGGAGTTGACCACCAGCTTTTAGATTTTTAACTGTTTTTCAGTTGATTTCATTGCTGTTCCCTCATTTTGAAGAACTGACATACAGAGATGTTTCTTGGTGTGCACCAAGGAGTTTGATAGAGACTACTTTTGCTAATGGGTCAGCTTAGGCATCCTCAGACTGTCCCATCCCCAGCTCCAGCCAGCCTTCTGTTCCATACAGCTTATGGGATATGAATGGTCTTTACACTTTCACATGGTTGAGGAAAGTCAAATGAAGAGCAACACTTTGACATATAAAATTACATGAAATTTTATTACCACGTATACTAACAAGTTTTCTTGGACCACAGCTGCCCTCATGTTTCTGTATTGTCTGCAGTTGCTTTCCTGCCACTGTGGCAAGGTTGAACAGTCAAGGCAGAGACTGTGTGGCCAGGGAAGCTTAAACTATTTACTGTTTTGCATTTATAGGGAAAGACTGTTGTCTAGTCACACTCTCTCAGCTGGGGTGAAATATCTGACACCTGCAGCTCACAGGAGGAGAGGTCTGTTTTGGCACATGGTGTTAGAGGACTTAGTCCATAGTCAGCTGGCCTCAAAGCAGGAGGGACACGGCAGAAGGGTCTGGCAGATGAAAACTGCCCACATCATGGCTCTCAGGAAACAGAGAAGGACAGAGCCTGGGAGGGAGGTGCACCTCCCAGCTCACACCCCAGGGACCCCACCTCCTAAGAACAAGTCAGCTATAGCATCCCCGTGATCTAATTACCTTGCACAAGTCCAGTTGCTAGACATACTAGCCTTCAGCAGGGACATTCTACATCCTGGTCATGAGAAGAGAATATTCACTACATTTTCACATGGTCCAGATTTATGGGAAATAATGAGTTAGTTAGCTCTTCACATTCCTAAAGGTTCTTATCCTTATGGAGGGCTAGGCCCAATCTAGCAAAATAGAGTCCTATGTAATAAGACTCTATTCTTAATTATTATTAATAGGCCTAAATAAAACAAGAACATGGTTATGGGCCTTTTTGCTCTTGGAACTGTAAAAATGACATAGAAGTTTTAGTGGGCAGTAAATTCAAGTAGGTGTCAATTGTGTGACTAACAAAAACCTAATGGGCTCTGGGTGTATAAATAGCAATATAGTGTACAAAAGAAGGCATGAGCAGACTGAATAATTGATTCCAGTTTAGGCTGTCCTACTTGCATAATGGAGTAGAGAGCTGAAGCATTTCAGAGAGAGCTATTAGGATGGTGAAGGGATATAAAACCATGCCAAATGATAAATGACTTAGCCAGAAGAAGAGAAGATTTGGAGAGGACATAACTGATAGTGGTTTGCAAGTATTTAAATGAGTGTCGTGTGGAAAAAGGGTCCAGTTATTCTGAGTGACCCAAAAGAGCAAGACCAGATATGGAGGTGGAAGTGCAGGCAGAGCAGATAGACTCTTTATCAAAAATGCCTCTTTTCTTGGGAAGTATGGGCTGTGCACCTCTCCAAATGCTCCCCTGTCTCCCTTGGAAGTACTTCCAGAGCCTTAACTAAGTCTTGTCAGCATGTTGTTGATAGGATTCAAGCATCAGAAAGAATTTAGATTAAATTGTACCTCACATCCCTCTAAACAGTCAGTATCTCTGAGAATAATTCTGTTAAAGTATGCACATATTTTAATATTCACTGAGCACTGACTATTTGTGAAGTTTTAAAAATACATATATATAATTGCGAAGGAAACAAAGGGCATCCCTCCAAGGAGAAAGGAATTTTGCAAACAGTATAAATACATAAAACATCAGCATGAACGATGTACCAATGGGAATTCTCTGATCACTCAAACAGAGACGGATCAGTGATGAGCTTAGGAGTGAAGTAGGCTCTGTGAATCATTCTGAAGACTGTTTTGTATTAGGAGAAGTGGTGCCATGGCTCAGGGGTCCCAGGAGGTGGGACCAAGGAGAGCAGGTATCGTTAGATATGTATAGTGGGGAGAGAAATACGTGTGCCAGTCATTCAGCACTTGAGTAGTGCCTGCTGTAGGAAGTCACAATTCAAAGCAAGGCAGGAGGGCATGGGAAAGATAACTAAAAAATATTCCTGCTCAAGGACCACCCAGCTGCTTACTAACAAAGCAATGCCAATGTCCCTGTACAATAGTTTAATAGTTCTACAATAGTTTAATTCCTAGGTGATTCAGCCAGAAGATGAATTACTAGAAATTCCTTGGGCTATCTTCTTCCACCTTAAGAAACTCAACCACATTCATTCAATAAACAGCTAAAACTTCTCCAGTGTTCAGCTACGTGGGGTATTTCAGTGAGCAAAACAGAGTACTCATACCCACATGGAAAGCCACATTATTTATTATTTCCTTGTCTTCCACAAACATAAAACAGTATTTTCTTTTTTTTCCCCAGACTGCAAAAGAGAAAAATCAATAAGGAAATATCTTTGGGGCCTTTCAGAATGGTATTTAAGAGCCCTGTCTGTGAAGAAAAGGATATGAAATAGTCATGTTTTGTGCTCTTTTCTTGGGCAACATTGGTATTTTTGTCGTCCATTCCCTTTTTGTTTGTTTGTTTTTAGCACCTGTGAAATTTAAACTGGAAATCCATCCTTTGAGTCCTAGCTCTTGTCACTCTAAATGTCTCTTGTTGTGCCAATCAGCGCTGGTTCTTCATACAAGAAAAATGCAAATCATATCCTTGCCAGAACTAAACACTTATCTCCACGAAATCAGAATAAACACTTGAAGGTTAAAACTGAGATTCACCACCTAGCAGAATAAAGAAAAAATAATACCACCACTGAATGCAGCATGAATTTTCTACTGAGATGAATTCAGAACTGAGGCCAACATCTCGACAGAGATAAAAATACTTCTCATGCCAAGTGATGGATTTTGATCTCTATACCAGACTTTATATGTGTTTGTCGACCACTTTTCTTTCTTAGGAAATTTAGTACTAAGTGTCTGATTGCTTGTCACTGCTGAAAAATTGCAATATTTAATTTCATGGGGTGAGTTAACTGGAGTGTCCAGATCAAATGCTTGTCCAAGAGAAGTGGCCTTTTCTTTATACACATCCTAGTTTTCTCCTGGGTTGCAGCCTGCGATTTGCACAGCCTGTCTTTTCTCTGTGTAATGGACTTCTCTGGGTGATGGTCTCCTCATTGGTTAAGTCTGAGAATCTACAAATATAACTGCTTTCAGGCAGTTGCTTCGGCTGATAAATTTTTAAAAGGTCATTTTACAATACTGCATGATGTTTCTGAAAAATATCCTGCTGTAAGCTCAGAAGAACTGAAAGAGAGTAGAAGAACCACTTCTAGTACCAAATCATAAATTTGTTGACGTAATGTTTCAATAATTTTTCAAGGTAGTTGGTTTCCTCTTTACTGTTTGTATTTCATGATACAATCTTAAAAAGGCATTATTTTGAGGAAAGACCTACAGGCTGCCCAAAGGGTCTGTGACACACAGAAAATACTTCCAAAGTTCAAGTCTTTTTTTAACTCGTGAGCAAAGGGGCACCTCCTCTGACACATTCTCTCCTGAGAGGGACAGAGCACCGATCAAACATGCTCAGAAACACATCAAATAAATTACCTACAAAACAAGAGTCATCCACATTTAGGGTTGAGTATTCATAGTTACTTCTTGTTTCTTGGTATATCTTAACTCTTGTTTGAGATTTAAGCAAAAACAGAAAGGGCCAAGGATATAGCTCAGTGGCACAAGTGCCTGCCTGGAAAGTGTAAGGTCCTGAGTTTAATTCCTGATACCAAAAACACAAAAGCAAAAACAGAAATACTAAAAATTTAGATTTAACTTGTTAAGATTATGTTAGAGTGAAGCATTGTGTCTGTTGGCAGGCCAACGCATTGAACGTGACAGGATAATAGAAGAACAGTGTGCATTCTTTGTGTAATGTAGGCAGCTGTGGGCTGTGAACAGTAAGCTCTTTCCAATTGTGTAATTTCTGGAGCTCATTAACATAATCCAGTGACCATCACTGATGTCATAAGCATGAGATCTGTAAAGTGAAGTTAATGGAAACTGCCATTGTAATTACCCATTGGAATATTTTTAAACCAGAACAGAGGAGGGACTACTTCCACTGGTAGAATAAACTTAAGAGAAAGCTGATCATGTCTTGAACTGGAGGTGTTAATTCCCATAACATTCTCCTCGTGGTGAATTTTCATGTTTTACTTCTCGTGGGCTCTGAGGTAAAGGTACTTCATTCTGGCATCTCACACTTGATGTGGTTTTAAAAAAATATTATTCTCCTTCACAAAGAACAGAATAAATATAGGATGTTCCTAAGCCCCACCCCATATATTATTCTTATTTTCTAAAAATTCTGTCTGCAGCTATGCAAACAGCACAAAAGTCCAAGGAAATTATAAACCTGTATCTATCTAATAGTTCAAAATAAGTTTTTATTTAATTAGTACAGATTGTTTTTACAGAATTCTACCATGAAGGCTATTCATTTTAGACTAGACTTTTTAAATATCCATCCAAATAGAAAAAAAGAATAAAACCTTTCTACAAGAACAAAACAAACAAGCAATGATTAGAAAAACTAGAATCAATTTTGCTTCCCCTCCAATGTTGTGTTGTCAGTGAAGATTAATTTTTACAATCATTCTTCCCAGTCCCTTGTGAGTATGTGACCTGCTTGTTCATGTGTAATTATATGTGACCTATATTTTTCGTAACATTAAATACTCATTGGCACGCTTTAAGGATTTTAAAACTATTATTCCTAGGAATTTACCCTTATATTAATCCCTATGATTTGAGAAAACTTAAAATTTTATTAACTGCTGTTGCTACTTACTAAGCAACTTAACATGTGCCAGAAAATATGTCAAGCCCTTTGCTTAGTTTATTTAATTTAGATGTCACATGAATAATGTGGAATAGATATTATTATTCCTACTTGTATCAGTCAGTGTTTTACTAGAGAAACATGTAACGCAAGATACATAATTGTATAAGAAATTAGGGATTGGCTTACCATGGTCAGCCACGAGTTCGATGAGGAAGTAGGCAGAGGTTGTCTGCCCATTGGAGATCAAAGATTTCAGACTGGAGTTCACTGTAGTGTCCCATGTGAATCTGTATCAGGAGGCTGATGGGGTCTCTGACAGAAGGCTGAAGAGTCTATGATACAGACCCAAAAAGTCTCTTCCAGAAGGCTCACTGATTCGAGGCAGAAGCTAAAGAGTCTGCCCTAGAAGCCAGGAGAGGATGTCAAGCTGAAGCCAAAAACTGGAGCTCCTCAGAAGAGCAAAAGCTAGTCCATCTTTCCTCATTGGCCCTTTGCACCCTTCAGGCAGTCAGCTGACCTAGGGCGGATCCTGTATAACCTAGGGTGTAGAATTGCTGAGATAACTTAGTTAAGCTTCTAAACTTCTCAAATTGACACAATCAACCATCACACTATTTTACAGGTTAACAAAATTCAATATAGGGCCGGGGATATAGCTCAGTAGCACAGCACTGCCGGGCAAGTGCAAGGTCCTGAGTTCAATTCCCAGTAAAAAAAAAAAAAAAAAAAAGAAAGAAAAAGAACAGTGTATTAGTCAGTTTGAGCATCTGTAAAAATATACCATAGGCTGGGACTATATTTCTTGGTTGTGGAAGCTGGAAGGTCCAAGATTGAAGCAGTCACCAACTTAGTTGCCTGGTGACAGTTCTCTTCCTGGATTGCAGATGGTCACTTCCTGACTGTGTTCTGGTCTCTCTTCCTTGTCTTTAAGGACATACATCCCTTGGGGACAGAGGGAACCTCCCATAGATAAACTTACTTAAGCCTCCGTACAACCCAAAACCAGTATCCCCCAAATGCCATTGTAGTGGAGGGTGATGGTTAAACACGGATCTTGGGAGAGACAAACATTCAGTCCATTACTCGTAGGGTTTAAAGAAGTAGAATAATTTGCTTAAGGCTGCAGAGCTGACAAGTGGCTGGAGACTGACTTTGCTCCACAGACGTACTATAGTACCAGTTTATACTGGTACAATGGCTAAAAAAATTCCTGGGTGTGACTTTTCTTTATACCATTCCTCACAAGCACTCTTTGAAAGAATCTGGAGCTCACTGCTCTCCTGGGCTGACTTCCCACGGCAAACTGAGGGAGCCTTGGAGTCCTCAGACTCATCCGGGTGTCAGGATCCTGTGACCGTGAGCTACCGTGGCGCTTGACATTACAAGTCTCCTCCCTTGCTCTGTAAGCATCGTGGACATCACTCGCCCACCAGCATGTTTCTCATTATTCCTCACACGGTTTTGTCTTCCCTGACCCAAGCTCCTTTCTGGCCAGCCTTTATACTGACTGCTGCTGCTGCCAGAAGTCTTCTCCCCAGTGAAGAAAAAGCACATTTCTCCATGCCCAGTACAATTTCACATGGAAGCAACCTTCCCTCCTATCCTACCTGTACGCCATATCCCCCCACTGTGACTCTCTACCCTTTAGTTTCTTCTCTTCATCTACACAGCCCTTAGAGCTTACTATAAATTCTGTGTTCTTTTGCTAAATGTGTGGTAACACCTGCCAGTCTTCCTTGAATACAAGTTTCCTATGAGCGAGGACTAGTTTTGGTTCTGTTTGCATTACCAGTGCTTCAAACAGTACCTGGCCTGTAGCAGATGCTTGATCATTATTGGTGGAACTCATGAATTAAGGAGCAATGACTCTAAGTGAGCAGCGTCGTACTCTTACAGCTTGAAAGAAGCCAGTTCACTCGTGCCAAGGGGGTCACGTATATTCCCCAGTAAGTGAGGGGCAACACCATGACCAAAAACCAGGCATCTTTCCCTGTAGAGGTTTTTCCAGTGCATTTCCATGTCCTTTGCTGTAGGAACAGGACGGGAAGCAAACAGAAGGGGAGGTTGGTGGAAGAGAAGGAAGATGGACTGAGGATAAAATCTGTGTCAGATATTGCACTGACAGTCTGTACAACCCTAAGGGGTAAAGTTAGCAGCGTCAGCTTACAGATGAGGAAAATAAAGCTTGGATGGACTGAATCATCTGTTCATGATCCCACGGCAAGTAGCAGACAAAGCCTTTGTTCAAACCCCAGCTTTTATCTGATGGCAATGTCCTTGCTTAGCCAATGGTGACAGTGGGCCTTAGATGAAACATGTTGCCTCTGGGCTTCTATTAACTCCAGAGCAGAATGGAGAGGGTGGCTTCACTTCAAACAATAGCACAGTTTTATAGAATTTATAAAAACAGTCTCACCTGGTCTCATGCCTTTGCAGGTCTCTCTGCTATAGTGTATTCAAAGCTGAAACAAACCCTAGAAATCTCTGGGGTTTGAAAGAAATCTGTCTTTAAAAACCATGGTAATCCAGGTATCCTTGGAGCTGAGGGTATTTGTAAATGAAACCTGCTAATCTGATCACTCGGTGATGGGTGGGTGATGTGGTTAAAGTGGCTTTAAAATGTCTTCTCACATAGATGCTATAGAAAGGTAAGCAGCAGGATGCACACAGCAACAGATCCGCAGTGCTCCTAGCCAGGCTGTTTGAGTTATTTGTAGGCAGGAGACATACTGTATACACCAGGCCCTGGATGTGGGTAATTAATATGAACTGCCACCTCCCTGCTTGCCTGTAGTTACACTGAGCTTTCTTCTCAGCTCTATCCCACAGCACTGCACAACTCAGCTTCCGTGCAGATCACCCTTTTATTGTGAAAATTTTCTCATGTTGTGTTGTCAAGGATGGTGGTTTCTACACAACTGGGAGGATCTGTAGCAGCCAGGTTCAGAGCTCACTATGTAGAAGGCCTGTCACTTCGCTGATGATACCACCTGAGACCTGGGCTCCCAAATGTGATGGGCTGATTTATTCAGATTCACTGGTGCCTAGAGAAGGGACTTCAGACAGGTTATAGAAAAGGCTTCTCCTTCGTCTACTACCTGTTTGCTACATTAGATAGGAGTGTTCTCTTAGATTGAGAAGAAATAAAATAAAAAACAAACAAGCAAGCAAATGAATAAAACAAGTGCCGGCTTTTTAAAGGAGCATTTCCTTGGCTTCTGAACCAATTTCCCATCTCTTCTGTCCACATCTATATTTATAGCATTGCATAATGACGTCTTATACTAAAATGAAGACCTGGAGCATCCAAAAATGTACATACATACACACACACACACACACACACACACACACACAAACTATACCTACAAAGGCATTAAACAAGTTAACTTTATTAGAACATCACATCACAGTTTTCTAACTACTTTTGGGGAGACAAAACCTGTTATAAAACAATTAGAAAAAATGCTTAAAAATTTCAAAGAATTACAGATGTTTTTTTCTGCATAGAGCTTTCATTCTAATTATCATATAATATCGGCTTGACTTTAATTTGATCACGGGCTCAAAAGTTGTTTGACCTCTGGATCTTGGCTCCTGATGCAAGAAGAAATGCAAAGCAGGATGCCTCTTAACATAAATTCCCACATAAAGGATTACTGTACATTCAGATTACCTGACAACAGAATGTGTAATACAAATAAAATTGCTGAGAATTTTATCGTGGTTTGGTGTATCAGGCCAGTGCCACCTTTCTGCTACAGTGACTACCAGGCTTTAGAAATTAGGTAGGTGCTCGACATCCATGATGCCAATGGAACAGCAAACAAATGATGCTTTTTAAAATCTGAAATCATACCACACTTCTGCATCTTCTCTGATTAGGAGACAGTTTTTCTCCGGTGTCCTACAATCTGGGAAAGTTGAACTCTTCAGTTAGTGTGATTTGGCAGTGTTTGTCTTAGTCAACAAAAGAAAAAGCACAGCCTGAAATGGAAACTGCAACCTGTATATGGATGTTAAAAACATGTTACAGTCATAAAAATAAACACACACTTACCTACACAGGCTCTAGGAAGATGTAAAGCAAGATAGGCAGGGAAAAAGAAGTCTTTAAGCACTTTTCCTGCCCACCCAGTCAGAGCTCTGGTCAGGAACTCAGAACGTCCTGCCTGCTGCCTGCGTTTCACCCTTGCCTTCCCCCTGAAAACCTCAGGAGCCGGAGGGATCCTAGGAGAACCAAAGCCCAGTCATCTAATTGGTCTTGTTATTCTCCCAGTAGCTTCCCAGTCAGCCTTGTAAAAGCCAGCTCCTCCTAACGACTAATTGACTAATTGCTACAAAATTGATCAAGTTACTGAATTAGAATTCAATCATGTGTGTTTTAATTGGCTCAACACTGTGATAGGAGCTGCAAGATTTTCTGTCCAGGCTTCTGGCACATTCTATTGCATTAAAAGGTGTTCAAGGAACCTTGACACTATTCTAAGTTTTTCATAGATGGTGCAATACTAGGGAAGATAAAATGGACTAGTCCTAGCTTTGTGTGTACCACAACTGGTGAAAGCTGATTACAACACATTTTTAGTATCTAAATATAGCACAATATGGGAAATTTTTAAAGTACACTGATTATTCTCAGCCATGGCTGATGGGGGTAGAAGAGCTTGTCTAGAGCTGATTAAACAGTGGTGGGACTGATATAGATTACATATACATTTGTATAAGTTAATTCTACTATTTTCTGGAATTTTGGCTTCTGCATTCACAGTACCATTTGAATTATTTGCTTTCTGGTCTTCCTTTCACAGGTATAAGAAATTGTAAGTTATTTACAACATGTGCTACATTATTTAGATGATAGTTACATCTCCTATGCCTATTAACAATGTGTTTTAATTAAAAGATGAAAACAGATGTCAGCATTAACAACTATAATGGGAAGAAAATTACATCATGTCACTTGTGTTGAAATGTACTCCAGCACGGCTTCAGAAACACTGTACCAAGGATGGCTGACTAGCTCAGTAGGCTCTGCGAGGAAAATCCAGGTAGCCTCTGTGCCTCTGAGTTTCAAACTGAAAAAGCAGAAGCCTTCTAAGAAGCATTTCTTATTCCTCAGACACTCAATTTGGACCTTAAAAGTAGAATATTTGATGGTGCTGCTTTAAAATACATGAACTCAATCTAGACACTGCATTTCATAGTTCTGTATCTTATTTATATATTCAACCATTAGGAATCTTAGTGTCACCAGACAAAAGTATATGCATTGATTCTGTACAGTATTCCTTCATACATTGTCTAAATACATTCTTCATACATTCTCTAAAATCAAAGAATGAATGTTAGGAATAACACAGAGTAAGAGCAGAATTTATTTATTGAGGGAAAGAAAGCTTCTGTCCAAGAGAGGGACAGAAAGGGGCCCGAGTGGGTGGCCAAGGACCTTGCCCTTCCCAGGGATTTTGTAGAGCAAAATCACCGGGTGAGGCAGGTCCAAGAAAGGGGAAAATGGGAAATTGCGAGGTGGGAATGGGGTGGGACAAAACTACGGTCAGCCAGTAAGATGACAAGTGTAGTTGCTCAGGTAAAATTGATTAAATCAGGATCAAATGGGGAAGCGAGTCACATAGCAAGTGGGCATGAACACAGAACAGGGATTTTACTGTGGGGAGTGGGGCTAGTGACTCTTCCTGGCTTTTTCAAGGTGATTACTACCTATTCAGAATATCACTCCCTGATGTCCATCCCTAGGGAGGGATGTGGGTGCATTTGTTTAGTCTTTTGTCTTCAGGTCTGGCCCACAGCAAATATACGTCTTCACTCACAAGGTACCTTGTCTTTCATGTTGGCCCCTTTGCTGGCCCGGCCCCATCTGACTGCCTGTAATATTTCTATCTAACTCAGCTGCCTATAGTAATACTTTACTGAGCATTAGTGATATAATAATCCCTAAGTTGTGATTTCTGTGTAAGGTGTTTTTAATCCCCAAGCCAGTCCTATAGGCATTATTTCCCTATTTCCTTAGACACTCAATTTAGACCTTAAAAGTAGAATATTTGCCTTTAAATACCTCCCAGGTCACAAGGCTAATGAGAGGAAAAGACTAGAAAAATGTCTTGTTGCTTTTCCCAGTACTAGGGATTAAACCCAGGGCCTTTGCACTAAACTAGCTGCCCAGCCCTTTTACCTTTATAAAATGTCTTTGTTTAAGACAGCGTCTTACTAAATTTCTGTGCAGTCCATGCTGGGCTTCAGCTTGTGACCTTCCCGCTTCAGCCTTCCAGAGCGCTAGGATTAAAACCATGTGCCACCACACCCTATTTTAGGAAAGCTTTAAACTCAGAAAATTTGACTCCAGAAACCTTAGGATCTGCGGTCTTCTCATTTGGCACCCATGTGGATTAAACACCAAACTGAAGAAAACAGTATGCAGGCCCTTACTCGCTGGGGCAGGAAGCAGGAAGTACAGTTCCCTTCCACAGCCACAGCAGGACAGGTGTGGCCTGTGGTGTCTTCATTACTGTCTCCCTAGAGACATAGGGGTAGTGCAGAACCTTTGACCAGACACAGCAATGTCACAGGTGGCCTTAGAGAGCCAAGCACCTGGAAGCGCCAAGGAAGAATTTGTCCGGGGTGACAGAGTCATTAGACGTTCTGCAAATTGAGCAACTTGTACCTTCTATTTCTCCCTTTATGGCTCTATGCTTTCTGAGATGCAAAACATCATGCTTCATGAGACCACTGCTGTTTGAAGGGCATTAGTCCAATCAAATACTAAAAATGGAAGGTAACGACTCTTTGTCGAAATAGCACTGAAAGGCTTCACTTGGCCACCATCTCTCAAATAATAGTTTACTGTAGAAAAGAAGAAAAAGGGACAAAACTTGCTTAACACAGTAAGAAGAAGAACACACTAAGTGACTTTAAATTAATTAGTCACTAAAGGGAAAGTAGGGGGAAGAAAAACTATTCTGCGATATGTTAGAAGTTTTTCCTACACCCTGCATTCTTCTACCATTTCCAAGCAATGAGAGTATTTGTGCTTTAAACAGTATGTTTCTTAGCTCAAAGTAGTCTAGTAAAAAAAACTCTTTTTGTAAACCTTAGACTGTATTTATTTATTTTTGTCTTTTTGAGAGAGGGTCTCCGTGTGCAGTTCAGGCTGGCCTTGAGCTCACTTTGTAGCCCAGGCTGGCCTCGAACTCACAGTGACCCTCCTGACTCAGCCTTCCAAGTGCTGGGATTACAGGTGTGCACCCTATGCCCGGCAAACCTTAGATTTTATAATCTCTCTTTTTTCTTTCCTTGTATGTTTAGATTTTGCGATAACTACAAAAATGCTGAGAAAATTTTTAGAAAAGCAGTGTGTGTGTTACCCCTGTGGTTGTATCTCCTACACTTTGCACAGAACAAGTCATACTGGTGTTTGTCTTTCAGTATGACTTCCATCTCACACGATGACCCCCTTGCTTTTCACAGTTATCCAAGTCACTCATACTGATATCCATATGCCATGAAATCCTGCCCTTCATAGCTGCTTTCCAAAGTTATCAGCTATGCATGCTCAGAAATTTGAAAGTAAAGCAATTTCTTCCCTCATGAATTATCTATATCTGTGTATAATAATAACTAATATTTATTGAGCTTTAACCATGTGCCAGACACTGTGCTAAGTACTTTACATTGATGAACTCAATTAACCCTCCAATAATCTTGTTGAGTTGCTTTTATTATCAAAACCTCACAGATGAGGAAGCTGAGAAACAGAGTTTCAATAATGTCGCAATCACAAAGCTAAGAAATACTTATAGCCAAATTTGAGCATGAGAAGACCAGCCTCAGAATTATATATATGTTCTTTTCCCAAAAAAGTGTCCAATTGCAGGGTTGATTTATTAATAATTTATTAATTTGTATCTTTTCCATAGTGATGTAGCGTAGCAAGAGTGGTAAAAACAGCCAAGAATAAAGCACAGGGGAGGTATATAGTATGCATTGCACATTCTGGAAGGTGCAGACCAGGGGAACGGCACCTTGAAATTTGGCAGGGGATCAAGGGGAAAAGGGAGGGAAGCAATAAAAAATTATCAAGATATGTTTTTGTTTTGGTTTGTTTAGTTTTTTTGAGACAGGGTCTTGCTATGCAGTTCAGGGTGGCCTTGAGCTCACTTTGTACCCTGGGCTGGTCTCAAACTCACAGCAATCCTCCTGCTTCAGCCTCCCAAGTGCTGGGGTTACAGACTTGTGCCACCACGCCTGGCTCATCAAGATGTGTTTCATACAAGTACCAGTTCTTCAAAGTGAGCATCGCTAATCTGCATCACAAACATGTACTAGTAAAAAAAGTGAATTGCTTATTAAATGCTTTGGCTTGATCACATATGTGAACAACACCATTTGCCCAATTGCCAACACATGGAGTTTGTCCTTTACTAAACATTAAGTAAATTACCAGGATCAAACGACACAAGCTTCAAAGTGCATATGTGATATAAGTAGACATTATTGATCAGTTAATCTATCATCTAGATGATAGATTCGCTTTATTCTTTTATACAATTTCCTTCCTAATTAATACTCTGATTCATGTTTTCTTATCATTTTCCTTGATTTCCACTTCTTGTTCTGAGAATGGGGATATTTGTTAGTCGAGGTATTGAAATCCCCCTCTCCTGCCAAGCTTTCAGTTTTAGAACTGCAATAGATCTGCAGTATTAGAAAGCAGTGCTATTGCCCCATAATCCAGAAACAATGCTTGAAGGACACACAGGAAGTCTCCACACAGGCAGGGCGCTGCCACATCCGGGAGAGAGTGTTTCTGGGGAGACGAGATAGAGCAGAACTGAAACTGCTCCGAGGCCCCAGTGTCCTGAGATGTCTTCATTGAACGCTTATTCAGGAGTGGCCTCCTGTGGTATATTGAAAATGGAATTAAAAATAAATGCTTGGCTGAAGTCACAGGCTGTAAAACACTAATAGCTAATCATCGGATGTGCCTTTATTTTTCATCAGCATTGTCTCTGAGTGCTTTCAAAACTAAGTGGGACGCTGATTGGACGAACGAACGGGCATCTTTTCCGGCCCTAAATTGACCACAAACGCACGCGCACGCATGTGCACACATATGTATGCACACAGATAATCACAGAATCACCGCAAAACTCAACATAAACATACATTTTAAAGGGCATACCGATTGAGGGTCTTCTGCAAAAAAAGGGCACAAATCACATTTTATAAATCCCTTTTGTTCTTTTTCAGTCACCTCTAAAAACACAACTTCCTAACCCCTGCGGGGCGTACTGATTTCCCTTTAACACTGTGGATGTTTAAAAGAAAACTAATTTAAATAACTCTCAAAGAATTAAATGTAAAAATGAAATCTACTAGTGCCATCTGCTGGACGTTTGAAATACATAAAAGTATATTTTTATTAAATAAGATCAAATACGGTTTTTTAGATGTAAACTGAAAATATTTTGTGAACTATATAGTAAGTTTTAAAAATTATTGCAACTATTTATGTAGCTCAGTGGTAGAGCTGTTGCCTAACAAAAGCAAGGCCCTTGGTTTACTCTCCAGCATTGGAAATAAAAAATTACTAAATAACATCAGTGGAACATTTCTGAATTACTAAAACGGAGGTATACCTTTGAAACTATGTATGTTTAAACCATGTAAAAGACACTGATAATTTGTTAAACTTACATACCAGTATGCACATATCTATGATTCATTAAATTATATATGAGAAACGATGACTGTGAAGTTAAGATGTAAATAGCATGATATCTAAATATTTCCAGGCAGTGTCCAGAATTTCACATTTATTCTTGAAATTTTATCATATCAGGTGATTATCATTTTTATGAAATGAAAGATGTGTATAAAAGTGCCTTTGCTTTCAAGTGTATCTCTACTGTGTAGATTCTCTACCACATCATGGTCCCTGGGAAATCTGCACCCAAGTCATTTTTGTCAGACTTACTGAATCAGAAGCTCTGTAGATTTATCCGAGAATTTGCACTGTGACAAACCCCTTAGGTAATTCTGGTACATTCTAAGTCTGAGAATACCAAGGAAGTACTCTTCACAAAGCAACAGCTTCCCACTCCACTGGCCAGAATTGAAGCAAATATTCTGAAGATAGGATGGTGGAAAGTTGGACCTAATTATCACAAGTCACTTTTCTGAGCTCATATAAGTCACTGGAAGAAGGATCCTAAGTCTTCTCATTAAGAAAATGAGGCAGTTGTGCCCATTGGCCAGCGTTCTATGTCTGTATTTTTCTAAGGGTGTTCATTCACCGCTGGGCTCTGGTATCCTTCCTTTATCTCGCCTCACTGCTGCAGTGGTGTTGGAATGATGCCAAAGTGATGGGCCCCTGAGTCCTGACCAGGAAGGAGGACCCTGGGTTTAAGCTTATGCACCTACATTTCATAAGTTTTGGAAATAGCTCACAAGACTTGAAGCAGACAACAAAGATGAAGAGTAGAATAATTCCAACTTCTTTCAAAAGATAGCCAGCAGGCTCACACAGAGAATAGCATATTATGAGTCTACAGTTGATGTACAGTAAAAAGACTACCCTAAGTAGATTTACATTAGCAAGTTAATGAAGTGGAAATTTAATACTTGGGAACAATCTCAACTGCAAAATGAATTCAAGGCTGACTGGAAATTTAACTGCTGTGGAATCACTTAGTACATGTTTGCTGTACATTATGTTTACATTCCTTGTGTGCAGTTGGTACATGCACATAACACATCCAAATTCATTTTTTAAAACCCCACATCACTTCCCTCCCACCTCCCTCTTCCATCTCTTAATCCCCTTCCCCTTTGAAAACAATTTTCCTACTTTTTCTTGGCTTTTATTTTTACTCTGGGTTTCTCATAGAAGAGTCACAATGTGATATTTAAGCTTATGTATCTGATCTATTTCACTTAACATTTATAGTCACAATGTACCTCCATTTTTGTACAAATGATGGTTCAAGTTTATTTTTCTTTGTGAAAGGGTGGGAGTCTACTATATATAAATACCACATTTTCTTATCCATTCATCTATTGATGGGCATATGGGCTGCTTTCGAGATGTAGCTAATGGGAAGTGTGCTGCTATAAACCTGCATGTATCACTGTAATATGATGTTTTTGTCTCTTTCAGAATTCTAAAAACTAAATTGCACAGACTCTCTTGCAGCTAGATCCTCTTATGTGACTTAGGTTCCATCAGGCAGAGGTACAGTGGTACCTCAGTTCATGAGTGTTTTTGTTTGCAAACAATTTGGTTTGCAAACAGGAACATTTGGCAAAATTTTGTTTTTGTTTGTAAACTCTGAATCAGGTGACAAACACAACCATGGCCATCTTTCCCACACAAACACAACCATTGAACCATGGCACAAATTAAGTTTGTGAGCAGAGTTGAAATTGAGTTAGATGGAGAACTACAGTACTTTTTTGGGCATTATTTTCCTGAAATCTTTTTAGCAGGCTTGACATTGCTTACCTGGCCATTTCCAGATCACAGTACTTTGGCAGAAGTGGTAATACAGCAGTGCCAGTCATTTGAACCATAGCTTTCTGATGCTGCAGCTTCTTGATTTAAGGGCTTATTCCTGGAGATTGAGCCAATAGCACATTCCCATCTCCTTTTAGAAGGGACAGTTGTGTTTTGTGGAGAGTATATGACAGACTGCACAACAGCCTTGTCATTTAGTGTATATTGTTATAAACTACATATTGTTTATTTCTAAAAACACATCATATTCCTCCAAACAAAAATCTGTACTTTAGATTCTAGATTAATATGAAGTTCAGTGATAGATTGTGAATGCAAAAATTTTTAAAGCAAGTTTCCAAATTGTCACATTAGTGAACCAATGAATATCAGTCATGATCAGAACTCCCTCTTGGATATCCAGTATGCCTTGTGGGTTGTCTCAACCAACCAAACATTCTCAGGTTACTTCGTCTTTAATTTCCATATCACTACCTTCATGGGCGATGATGGTACCTGTTGCCATCTGATGGAGAGAACACATACAGTGTCAACTGTGTGTCCTTTGCCAAAGCTAAAAAGGGGAACAGAGGCTGTTATTTCTCTGTCAGTACTCATGCACACTCACCATTGTGTACACGTGCCAAGTAATTCTCATTTTGGAGTGTAATGTGCAAAATACTCTGATCCCTGGCTTTCTCTTTATTTGGGGAAAGGTCTTAATTTCCTTCTGAACTCACCAGTTAGACAGGAAATTTCAAATCACTACTGCCCATCCATTCTTCTTCTGGAAAAATCCAGCTCTATGTGCCAACTTCGTAAAGAAAATCCAGAAAGTTGAAATTTTTCTCTAGTTACCAATTTCATACTTCATAATAAAAGAATGAAAAAAACTCCTCAAAATAGAAACACATGAGATGCTCTCAGTTACAAGGATGTCTCTACATTCCATTATTTCCAGTCACTCAGCATCTTACGATGTGCCTTATTTATAGTAAGTTTTCAAAATACTCACTAATTGGTAAGAATGCCATGGATAGTTGCCTGTTTAAGTTATTTAATTTTCCTTCATATTACACTTAGCTCTACAGACATTTATAGTATGATATGTGGCTTTTTAGGCATTCATGTTATTGCTTCCTTCAAAGTACATGCTGTCAAACACCCAACCACGTTTACAACTGGAATTTTGAAGTTTTTTTGAGTTAAGTGGATGACAATTAAAATGTTATTTTAATCATTACAACCCTTGTTATCTAGTAAAACAATGGGAAAACCATGTACAGGAATAAAACCCAAGTTTGAGTATCAGGATTTTTTCTTTTGATAACACTGCATGATTTATAGCTCTCCTTTTCCCATGTAGATAATTTAAATTTGTCATTTGTGACTTATTTTATCAACCTTGCTAATCAGTAAGATTATATTAATTCCAAAATTGAAATGTGTAAATAAATTTCACAAAAAGTACATTTAGAGCCACACATTTATTATAACACCATATAACAAAATAGGTACTTTCATGTATTCATAATTGAGTACCATCACATATTTTATGTGGATTACACACTAAAATGGAAGATAAAAAATATAAATAGGCTGTTTATGTTTTTACTACCAGTATCTTATTTCCAACAGTATATTTTATTATGAGGACATCTCAACAGTATGAGATATTGGTGTATCATAAAGGGAATGTGGATTGAGAAAGGGTTGTAATTAAGCTTCCATTAATTAAATTGTAATTAAGTTGTAATTAAGGTTCTTTTCAAGGCAGTAATTTAGTAGAGCATTGAAGGTTATGGAGTTGGTAATTTTGAGGAAATGGGTGTGATTAATGTTCCTCCCTCCCTTCTGCAATTCCTTCCTCCCATCTTTCCTTCCTTCCTTTTTCCCTTTCTTTGTTTTATAATGACTTCTGGTAAAAAGAAGGAGCATACTGAAAACAAGTTGGAGATGTTGATAAGGACCTGCATTGAACTTTTTTCTCTCCGTGTACTTAAGGGTGTCTATCTGTTATTAAAGGCAGAAATCCAAGATGAAAGAGATCTGAAGAGGTAAGGAAGCCCTCAGCTGAGAAGCATCATAATCTTTCTCATAAGTATCACCTATTGCTGAAAACAAGATGCAATTTCTAATACATGTGGGAAAAGAGTACAGACAGATGGGGGCCACTAAGGGCCAAAATTCAGAAGGATGTGTGTCCTGGTGGCATGCAAAGAGATGCCTGTGTGAATGGTCTCATGGGTGAAGGGGTGAAGGACTGGAAAGAGAGCTACCTGGGCCTCTTGGCTGTGGCCCTGCAGCAGAAGAACACTGTTCCCTGGTGCTTCTCTTCCCTAGAAACTTAGCTCTGCCGTGGGAAAAGTGAGATGCTAGAGCACTCATCTTCATGTCCCAAGGGAGAAGCCTCGTCTTACCAATCTATTTGTTACAGTCTACCGTTGGAGCAATAACTTCTACCATGAAGGGACTATTGCTGTCTGCCACGGTCCAGGAGACCCAGTAGCCTAAGATGAAAGAATATTTATAAAACTGACTCTGGGTTCACACATCATAAAATAGTATTGTAAATTTATTTTTAAGGAAAGAGTATCGTTAAGTCAATTTGAGAACAGGGAAATGCTAGGGAGGAATTGCTACACTGAATGGAAGTATGATCGAATCAAGTGAAACAGAAACAGGATGAAGCATACAACATGAACCTCCCAATATGTCTTTATAATTTACCTGCATGTTTCACTGTACTTTTGGTCCATAAGATGTATTTTATATTAAAAAGAAAGCTCCAGCTCTACCTCCTCAACTACCATTGAATAACACGTGAGCACTATATTGAATTGAAAAGATAACTGCACTTGGCAATATTTAACTGTACAAAAAAATTGACCACACCGATTAATGTTTAAAAGAAATGTATACATTTAACAACACCATAACTTTGTGAAGTAGAAAATATTATTCACATTCCATTCATAGAGAAACTAATTTTTGTCTGAGTCTTTGCTTTTACGTTCTTCATGATAACATCATTTTAAATTCACATTCTTTAGATCTTACATTAAGCTCACGGAAATGATGACAATTAATATGTTTTCAATGTGCAAATTAAAGTGTTTCTGGATTCATGAAAGTGTTAACTACCAGGCAGTCTCAACTTTTGATCTTAGCTAATGGATAATATATATAAAAGCTGGCTATGGAAAAGCAAAATCTATGCTGGTAAACTCATCCCATGAGAACTCCATAGATGTTTTTCGGATGAAATAGTTTCTTTCCAGCATTTTGCAGCCAAGAGTTTTAGAAATGCTTTAAAGGCTTTCATATCTACATTGAGAAAATGTCTTAAGCATATATGTGTGTGTATGCACATATAGAGAGAGACCTCAACATCAAACTTAAATTCCTTTAATCTTCTGGACAGATCTATCTATCTATCTATCTACTTATCACTGCATATATAATTATATACTATGTATTATGTATTTATGCATATATTGTATATAAGTATATCAGTGAGGTAGATTAGACTTGTTAATTGTGTTGTTAAAATAGCTTCTAACATTATTTTTGCTCTACTCCATCCGTCAGTTGTGGAGAGGTGTATAAAGATACCAGATGTGTTACCCTACAATTTTTGTGAATTATTTTGCTTTATATGCTCTGAGCATTGAAATTGAGAATTGTCATGTACAACATTAAATGGATATTTTATAGTGGCTATTTTCTTTAGTAATTCTTCTTGACTTGAATTTTGTACCATCTTTTATTTGTTTCTGTGTTTATCTGTTTTTGTTTACCTTTCCCTGGAATATGTTTTTCCTATTATTTTATTTCAAATATTTAATGTTTTTGTATTTGAGTATATCTCTTCTAACCTTCATCTAGATTTATTTAAACCTAATGTGACAGCTTTTGTACTTTAGTGATATTTGTGATTCATTACACATGTGATTCTTATTCTAATGTTCCTACCATTTTATGCCATTTTTCATGCATGGTTCTGCTTTGTCTATGTTTATGTATTTATTTTAGTTCTAATTTTCTTTGGGATTGGCTTTTTCATTTCATATGTTTTCCTGTTTGCCTATGTTTATGTATTTATTTTAGTTCTAATTTTCTTTGGGATTGGCTTTTTCATTCCGTATGTTTTCCTGCTATTGGTTTATCTTAATGATTTCTAGCAGCTACCTAAAATGTTACTTTCATTCCCTGTACAATAATTAAAATTGAAATTATTGGTCAGTTGCCCTAGGGCAGATGTCTGCTTCAGAGCTGTTACTCATCCAATTATTGTTTGTTTTAGTTTTCTCCTTTGAGATGATTTTACATACTTTTGCTCCAGCTCATACACGTATTAAAAGTTATTTTAAAGAGTATTTTATCCATAATTTTTACTGTTTTGTAGAAGAAGAATTTTCTCAGGATATGTTTTCCTTCATATAAACTTGTCTGGAAAGTACTCTTCTTTTCCCCTCAAAATGGACTAAGGGAGCATATGTGTGTGTTATTAAACATATACAGGAGTGATCAAAACAGATGGTGACTTCTAAAACTGCTCCAGAAAGTGACTAAAATGATGGCATAAGTATGATCAAAGCAAAGAGGATCATGCCAATGTGTCTTTTACTGTCATTTTATTAAAAAATTAAACATTCACACATACTTTTTGATCACACAATGCTACGTGTGCACACAGGGCCACTACAGCTCACAATTATGGGCTGGTTACTCCAAAGGAGGTTAAATGTCTAAGCTGTGCATTTATACTAGTTGCTGTTCATTCAATAGAAGCTATAAGATTTCCAATGCCATTTTATATGGTCACTAGAAATAATAGAAATCCATAGTTGTTTTCTGCCAACTGGAACCCACCTTAATGGTAAAATATAAAATATTGAATGACTCAAATAACTCTTTAGCAAACTAGATATTCTTGCATTCAGTCAATAAAAGTATCTTATGTATTATTCTACTGAATGAAATTAGCTGGCCTTCGAAGTGGGAGGGTTTCAGATACTAAACTGCATTGTATGCCAGTGTATGTCTGCTTGCCTCTCATTATGGGAGTTAACATAGAAATATGATGAATTGGCAAAGCAGAGAGTAGTAATGATTAATGTTCTGCCTGATAGCTCTTCGATATTTGAAGGAAGGTATAATGAAACACCAACACCTTAAACACCGCAGGACTTGGATCTAAAGGACATGACTGTATCTAGGGAACACAGTTCCTTACAATTTGCTTAGATGTGCAGCGTCAAGCTAAGTGCCAGAATTAACAATAGCATCTGTGTCCCTTGTATCTTAGGGGATACCTGAGCTCAGCAAAGTAGCTCAAATACATGAATGAATTTGATTAAACATTTTCCAGAGTTTCGAAAATAGCCACAGACTATTGGTTAGGCTTAAAACAGCCCTCTCGGTTCTCATTTACAAAGTCAAGACAGACTTTTGCTGGGAGATTCCTCAGCTGGCCCAATGCTCTATGGAACAGCACCTAGTTCTGTTTGCAGCAGTGTAAGAAAGAGGGATCTGAACTGACAGAAATGGGTGGAAACTTGAGTCATACTGAACGTGAACATTCTGAGGAGAAACGGTTTCCCTCAATAGCTCTGGTTTTCCCACGAGCAAGAGTTAGCGAAGAACGTGAGCGACCCTCATTCATGAAACTTGAAATCCAGAAAATTCTGAACATTTGCAAGACATGATTTAGAACTTTTAATATGACATGGAAGAACTAGTGATCTGGGCATGGTGGTGCATGTGTATAATTCCAGCACTCGGGAGGCTGAAGCAGGAGGATCACTGCAAGTTCGAGGCCAACCTGGGCCACATAGTGAATTCAAGGACAGCCTGAACTGCATAGCCAGACCCTATTTCAGAACAAAACAAAAGAAACAAAACAAAACAAAAGAGCTCAACTCTAATGAACAAGATAACGTTGTATATACTGTATTAAATCAGATATTTGATGCCAAGTAGAAGACAGTGTCTGGGAATAGATGCAAAGGAAAAAACATTCTGTAGAATACAGACTTCCTAGCAATGTGTTTAAAACAGTATTTTATGAAAGTGGGCATCATATTCAAACAGTAGGTTATAGAATCATTACCGTTACTGTTTTGAATTTTAGGGTGCATCAAAAATAGGCTAAATCTTTTGATTAGTTTTTGCTTCAGTTTTGTGTTCACGGTGTAGGAGTGAAGTGTTGAATTCCCAGCAAAGGTCCAGTGAAAGACACCTCCCTGAAAGAAGCCCAGCCCCAGAGTGGACACATCGTTCCCCTGGGGGACAACCTGAGTAGCAGTCCTACACAGACCTGGTGCTTGGCGGCAAAAGTAGAACTACTGGGATACATGCTAATGCATTTCTTACCTTTGGAGTGTGCCCGGAAAATAGCTTCACCTGTTTTGCGTTAGCTGGAGTAGCTATACTTTCCTGCTTTCAGGAGAACGTAGTTTGTTTGGTTTTGACTTCTGTTGCTTACTCAGCTCACCATGATTTCCTCTTTTGCCCAGGCGATTGCATCAACAGTTTGAAAGCTATAAGGAGCAAGTGAGAAAGATCGGGGAAGAAGCCCGGCGGTACCAGGGAGAGCACAAAGATGATGCTCCGACATGCGGGATTTGTCACAAGACCAAGTTTGCTGATGGCTGCGGCCACCTGTGTTCCTACTGTCGCACCAAGTTCTGTGCCCGCTGCGGAGGCCGCGTGTCTCTGCGATCAAACAATGTGAGTGTCCCAGGAACAGAAAGGCGCCCCGAGTGCCCAGCTGGGCCCTCTGTCTCCCTGAGCACAGGTGCGGGAGAGCCCGGGACTCAGGCACAAATCTGCACACTCAGATGCCCCTCTCTGTCTGTCTCCAGTTGTTCTGAAGGTGCATGGTTGTGGAAAAGCCATGAGCACTGTATTATTCTTTCAAAAGATCCTTACGGTCAGTGCACACCATCATACATGGTCTCTATTCCAAATCAAAAGTAGATTCCCTGTGGAATAACTTCACCTGTGAGGGCAAGTTTATTTTTAGAATGTGGTGCATATGGAATTAGCATCCTGTAGATGTAGGAAACCTTGGAATGTTGTGATGGCCAATTCTTCAAGGAGAAAAACAAAGTTAACTACTTTTAGTTTCTGCAACACTAGTTTTTGATGTGAATGAAGGTAACACGCAGGGAGACTGTCAGGAGATTGAACCCCAGGTAATATGTTCAGTGATAATTAGCCTCAATGACAGCAATGCCACAGTTGCTCTCATGTTAAAGAAATACATTGCCAAATGCATCTCATGGTGATTATTTAAATATTTAGCAAGTGCATCAAAATACACCCTTTTTTTTTAATTTTGAGATTTGCACTTCTTGTTTTCTTCTCTATGGATATATTTTCACCTGATGCAACTTCTTTGTTTGGCTTAAATAAATGTTTTCACAGGGTTTTAAACATATGAAATTTTTTGATGTTCTAAGACGCTAGTATAGTAGACCGTAATGTGATTATTTATGAAATTCTGGATTCATTTTATTTAGTTCACAGTACATTGTGATGGTGACTTTTATTGTATTCTGTAGATTACTATCATAGAATTATTGATAGAAAAATCTGGATGAGTTTTCCTTAATATAAAATTGCATTATAATATAGACAATTATAGTAGTCATAGACCTAAAGAATTTCCAGTGTCTTCGTAAAGAATCTCTCATCCTAGTTAATCATGTAAAGAATTTAGTATAAAGTTATATTTTAAAATAACATGAAAGCTTTAAGCAGTCATGATATATTTCTTATTTGGAAAAATCACAGAATAAATCTCTCAATTGACATGATGTTCTTTGTTAGTCTGAGGGTTAAGTAGACATTCAAAAGTCATTTTTGATGGAATTAAGGTGCTTAGCACTATCCTTTTTTAAAATTTAAAACAAGACTACTGCTGTCTTTTTTGCTTTGGGAAGATAGTTTCTCTAAACAGTTTATACAACAATCTTGTATGGTTGTTATAAGAATGAAATTAAAGTATCAAAATCCTTGTCTATCATAGGCATATTCCTTCCTTAGCTTCCATGGTATGACTGTGTGAATTTTATTTTTCCCTTTCAAAGGTGAAGCCTTCTATTTAATATTGATATGTGACCCTAAAACCTGTCTGGAACAAGCTTGGGTATTGTCTGGCACTTAGAAATCACACCAGATATATTTGCTAATTTTCTCTTTTTAGTGTTCCTAAATATACACTTTGGAATGAATTCTCATAGGCAAGATTTTGAGGTGATATCAACATACTTAACAGATGATGTGGTGAGGGCACTCTCGGCCTGAAAAGGTGCCTGGCCCTGAACACGAGATGTAAATCAGCTGAGCGGTAATGCCAACCGTGCCTCACAGCTGTTGGATATTTTATTCAAATTCACTCCAGATTTGAGGTATTCCAACAGTAATACAGTTATCTGTTGCTATATTAAAATCATCATGGTCAAACTCAGGATTTAAAAAGCAGAGTGTGTTTACAGATAATTGGGGATACTTGGACTTTGAAGAGAGCATCACCACCTAATGTAATTCATCAATCTTTACTAAACACACCCCACCTTGGAAAAAACATTTTGAAACAAAATAATAGAAGGCCCAATTTAACTTTTTTTTCTTGGGCATAAGACCAAGAAATGGATGTATTGTTGGTTTTTCCTGTGACCCTAGTGTTGACGTAAATATCACCAACAAGTATTGCTTTTGAAATAACTTGTGGCCAAAATAGTACATTTCCTGATTGTATCTGTTACAAATATTTACCACTATTAAATAGTAATTTCATAAAATGAGGTAATATGATTTTCTGCATTTTAATAAATTATTTCTTCTCAATAAAAACTACCTATGACAGTAAATTCACTTTCTTTTCTGGAGAATATTTTAAATGTAGATTTACTAATCTAATTTTTAAAACATTATGAAATTGTGCCCAAGTTCTCTATCTGATATGGAGTAGGTCTACTGCAAACATTTTCAATGGATTTACTTTTCAAAATATCTGGATAACAGTTTAAAGAAACACATAATTGTGTTATTAAAACCAGTTCATTAATACATGACTCACTTCTGTTTTTCTTTTCTTTTTATCTCTGCTCTGCTTCCTTGGCTGCATTCCCAAAGGAGGACAAAGTGGTTAGAATTCATCCTTTCTTTCCTATCACTTGTTATTATATTGTTGTGAACTTTACTAAGTGAATGTTGTTAATTAACATATTTCACAAGGAAATTATATGCTAGGGAGAGCAAGCACATTCCTAGTTATCCTACGTATGAAAATAAGGTGAACATCTACAAACATGACAGAGTTTTACATTAATAAGTAAAATCTAGGTACTCTGAGTTTATGAGAACACAGATTTTAATATAATTTTCATAATTGTGAGCTCCTTTGTCTTCTTAGATCTTTGAGTTTTGATGACTAGTGCATGTGCTTTCAGGAATGACAGTCTAATGGGCGTTACTTTTGTGAGCACTCATGAGATGCGATGATGGCAAGTGATTTGAAACTTTACTGTAGAAGTAATGGAATATACTGAGAGTTCAGAGGATGATAAAATCCAAATCAAGATCTCACAATCTAATTTTCTATACAACACAAGCAGCAGAGTTGTAGTATTGAACCACAGTTTGCCCTTTCCTTTTCCCTCATGTGTAGAAATCACTCCTCATGGACGTGAAAGGTCTCTTTGAACTCAACTGCAATAATCACAAAGGCTTTTTGCACCCGGGGAAGATAGGATCCAAATGTCATTTTAGGTCACTTTCTCCACTGTATACACTCTATATATCTTGATTGGGTGTGAATTAGAACTTCTGCACAGCTTTTAAATTTCCCAGTAGAAAACTGAGACCATAAATATTGCAGGTTCAACATGTCAACTCGGCTGTATTTGGTCGTATTTTTCAAAGCCTAAAGGTTGTTCTCTGTGGCATGATTAGTGAGCATGACATTGCTTATGAATCTGTGTTTTTAAATTTCATGCTAATATATGTTTACTTATGAAAAAGAAATTCAGTTGAAAAATTTGATAGTGTGGTATGTTTTTATTAAATGTTTTGCCTGTTCTGCTGGTGGCATGTGGGATGACTATTGGGGAATATTTCTTTCATGCAATAATGTACCATATTAGAAAAAGTGTAAGTAGATTATCACACTCTGGGTTTCATACATTTATTACTTTGATGAGTTTACATTTTCATTTTGGGTATTTTTTAATTCCTTTCAAGAGTAAAAGTGTAAGCAAATTATAATGCTAATGTGTATGCAGGCATGGTGGTAAGATTTAAATTACTCCCACAGAGCCGGTCAGACTTCTCCCTTTGACATGACTTCTCACACTGGTAGGTTATTTTTGTTTATTGTGCTTCTTATGACTATTAACTGACTATGAGAATTAAGTGAATTTTATGGTGCTCAGAAGAAAAACAGTAGAAAGACAGTCAAGCAAAATCACTTGAGTTATTTTCTTTATTTCAAGTAGCATGTTTATCTCTACTATTTTAAAGCAGTTAGTAAAAATTTCTTTAAAAAAATTTAGCTTATGGAGGCCATTTAAAGAATTATCTTTCTAGCCCAACCCAGATTTTAGTCTTAGTCATGTTAAAGACAATAAGCAAGTATTAAACAAAGTCTTAAGTTCTCACTCCTTTTTTTCTTCTTCTGAGCATTCTTACTTTTGTTAGGAAATTATAATTTGTAGGTGTGTGTGTATGTGTGTGTGTGTGTGTGTGTGTGTGTGTGTGTGTGTATGTGTGTGTTGTTCTTACTGGTATGACTGAAAAGGAGAGTGAAAAATGATGGATAAAACTTTTCTAAATGCAGTCACCGTCTTGAGCAAAATAATACTAATGAATTCAACTTGATCTGTTAAATTGGTGAACAAATGTGATTAAAATTCTAGAGAAAGGCCGAGGACCTAGCTCAGCAGTACAATGCCTGCCTGGCAAGTGCGAGGTCCTGAGTTTGATTCCCAACATAAAAAAAAAAAAAAAAAAAAAAAAAAAAAAAAAAAAAAAAAAAAAAAAAAAAAAAAAAAAAAAAAAAAAATCCAGCAAAAGCCTATGCATGACTAATGTTTACATATTTTCTTTGTTAAGTCCAGCATAAAACTATTGCACTTGTTAGTCCAGCAGTATTTTGTCTTAAAACTTCACCCATTGCCTAAATAATATCTAATAATAACTTAGAGGACTGTGTACTTGCTTATAAAGGAAATGGCCATCAAAATGAATCACTTTGAAATGGGTGTGTACAATAGCTTATAATAAGAAATTATCTTGTACAGTGCATGCTTTCACTGATAAAATTATGATTACATTTTTTATTTCATTGAAAGCCATCTTCTAAGCATAAATATATAGACACCATAAAGTTCCAACAGCCTATTTAAACTGTTTTTATCTTTTTTTACTCTATTAAGTGGCCTTCACTTGAATTTAGATAACCCCCTCAATAACATTTGACACTTTCCTGGTAATCAGCCAGCTGAACTGAACCCTTCAAAATCCATTCCTTTGGGAATTTCTGGAACATTTCATCAGTATTTGTTTAAGCAGGAAAATTGGATTATGAATATAGTAACCAAAATGGGGCTGTTACATTGTTAGCTAATCTGCATTTCCATGGGAAGTGTCAGATTTATAAGTTAAAACTATTTATAATAAATATTGGTATTATTATGAGCATGAGAACCCTACTGCTTTCTTACGTTTTCAAGTTATGAAAGCTTCTCATATGTACCTATTTAAAATCATGTACAAAAATGCTTCTGTATGTCAAAGTAATAATTAGTGAGGCACTTTGTTTATGGAATCACAATATTTTAAATCTGATGAATTTTCATTGGTGTTTGTTTTAGAAATTATGTTGCAGAAACAAATGTTTTAATTATTACAAAGCTATAAAAGGCGAGATTCAGGGAGACTGGAACAGTCCCAATTGGGTGTGACACCAGCCTTACCGTGAGGTGTTATCTGTGGGTTAATCAGTTCTTTTTTTTCCGAATTTCTTTTTTTATTTAAAAGAGAATAGTAAAAAAAAAAAAAAAAAAAAAGAACACTAGCAAAATGCAAACAAAACAAATGAAGGACATTAAAAATGATATGGGGTTTCAGACCAAATGATAGGGATTAACAAGTGGTTGTTATATTACCTACTGTTATCTTCAACGAAGTTGTTCAGATTACCAGATGTAAGAATGCATGATTGGTCAAACCATTGAAGGGAATAAGAAAATAATAATTTTAAAGAACATTAGAGACAATACATAGTTTCACTACACAGGATGGTAGGAATTCACCAATGGTTGTTATACTGCAAATTGTTGTCTTCACATAAATTGCTCAGATTACCAGACATAAGCATGTAAAACTGGACAAAAATATATAAAAAATAATTGTAAGCATTAACTATTCGCCTCAATAAGCCACCAGACTCCAGCAGTACAGCTGTGCCAGCTATCCATGTATGTATGATGCCCGGTACTTTCTTTTTCTTTTTTCCCTCATCCCAGTTGTTCCTTCCTTTGAGCAATTTCTTTCCCTTTCATATTATCGATTGTATGTTTTGGGTTTTATTTACTCTTTCATGTTCTTACACTAGGGAGACAATATGATGTTTACACATGTGGGACCAATTTATTTCACTTATGAATATGGTCTCTATTGCATCCATTTACCTATAAACTCCTCACATTTATCTTCTTTTATAGCTGAGTAATATTCCAGTGTATGAAAATACCACATCTTTTTTATCCATTCCTCAGTTGATGGGCACTTGGGTTGTTTCCAAGATTTAGCTATGACAAATTGAGCTACTATAAACATAGGTGCACATATATCACTGTGGTATGATGTTTTTAATTCTTCTGGAAAAATACCCAGTAGGGGAATAGCTAGGTTAAGTGGGACTCCTAATTCTAGTTTTGTGAGGAATCTCCAACTGAATTCCACAGTGGTTTCACCAGTCTACACTCCCACTAGCAGTGGAGAAAGGTTCCCTTTTTTCCCACAGCCTCTCCAGGATTTGTCATTGGTTGATTTCTTAATGATAGCCATTCTTTCTGGGTGAGATGGGATCGCAGTGTTGTTTTAATTTGCATTTCTCCAATGACTAATGATGTTAAATTGTTTTATATATATTTATTCGCCATTAGTATTTACCAGTATAAAAATCTTCTACTCATAGGCTGCCTTTAAATACCAAAGTAATGGTTTTGGGTTTCCGTCCTGCTAGGATTAGATAAAGCCAAACAAACCAGTGGAATCTTTTGTTTTTCAAACAATCATTTACATGATTGCATTAAATATTTATTACTACTATTATAGAAGATCTTTTCAGAATAATCCATATTTAGCCCATGGCATGGTGAAGCATATGATCATAATTTATAGGCTTCACTCACTCGAAAAAGCCTTTGTAGGAATTTGCCTGGGCTCGCTTTTATATTTGCCTTATTCTAGATGCTTTGGTGGATTTCTCTGGCAGTAGTCTGAGAGAGTCTTCCCAGAAAGACATTCTATATTTATGTCTTTATAAAAAAAGTGTGTAATTATAGATAAATATATCAATAAAATGTTAGGGTGTATCAAGGGAAAGCTTTACATTAGTCAGTTCGGTTGGTTAGCTTTCTCAAGGTGTTTTGTCTGATTTTGTTGCTTTTAACAACCAGCAAGCTTCCAAAACACCTCCAGAAGATAATTCAGAAAAGTGCGAATTTTAAATTTGAACATGCTTTCAGAATTTGCTGCACTGCTTTTCAAAGAAGTTTAATGTCTGGAATGAGTATGACCAGGGCTCACTAAGAGCATCAAGATGGACGAAGAAGGTTCCTGATCACTTAAGTGCTCTCGCCTGTCGTAGGTCTTCTGCAACATGGAGCCAAATATGGGAAAAAGAAATGTTGGTCTTTCCCTCTGGGACCGATACTGTGCGCCCTAAGTGGTGTGATGTCACCTTTCTGTTGCTGACATACACAGCCCAAAGGAAGAGGGGTTTAGTTTGGCTCGTGCTGTCCGTTTGCACTGGGACGGCTGCCAGGTAAAAACATCAGGCAGAAAGATGTGATACAAGAAAGCTGTTCCCGTCATGGCAGCCGCAAAGCAGAGGAGAAGGAAAGAATCAGACAGAAACAAGCCAGGCACCAGACACAGACTCATTAATGTATTCATCCCAGATCAGACACCGCAGGATCCAGGCACTTTCCTGAAAGCCCTACCTCTGAAGACAGGAGACTTCGGTGTCAGGGGAGGATTTAGATCTGACCTGTAATAACTGGGAAGTGGGATTCAGAGACTGTGCTCCTGGCTATACCTAGCCAGATGCTTTTTGATCAGTTTAATACAAAATGTATTCAGTATTCAAAAACATCAGCTATGTTTGATCACTGAGATCACTTTTGTTGAGCCAAGGAACCATGAAAATTAATTATGATAAATTAAGAGCAAAGTCTTTGCCCTCACTAATGGGCATCATTCATTTATTCAAGGATTTCTTCTGCGATGACGACTGTTGAATTTTGCGCTTGATATAAAAATGTAGATAAAAACTTGTCTTCCAAAAATTTATTTACTATTCTTCTAAAAATTCATTTCATAAATTCAGCTTAAAATTGTGTATCTGTATATGTTTATTTAATTGCAAATATAATGCATAATCATTTTATTAATAATTTTATGGCATGCTGTACTAGAGAATCCATAGAACTTCCTAAAATTTCCTTTTAGTGAACAGTCTGATGACTGCCTGGTAATGCAGTCAGCGTTACTACTCAGACCCTTTCATTGCAAAAACACCTTGTGCCTATTCACATAGAAGGTGCAAGTCTATCAGACAATGACCATTCTTTATATTCTATTTATTAGAGCAGTTTTAAAGGTATTTTGAGAACTGCAAAATCTATTTGAGCCATTCTGCAGTTATTTAAAAAACTATTTAAGAGGAATTCTAAATTTTACTGCCATAACTTGAAGTTTTCCATGTGGATCTTAAGAGGTTTTTGTTTTTCTGTATCCCTAGCTATATTTAATGATAAATTTATTCATTAATTTATTTTATTGTGTAATATATTTAATATTTTGCGTGTATAAACTTCAAGTATTTTCTTAAATTTTCATTTGGATGCCTTTATAGTAGTGGAAACCTAATTTTGGGTATTTAATTTATGAGCATCTGTGTTACAAATATTTTAATTTTCAAAAAAAATCAATCAAGTGTTTTGTGGAATTTTTTTCTTTCTTTTTTTTTTTTTTTTTTTTTTGGTACTAGTAGTCAAACTCAGGACCTTGCACTTGCCAGGAAAGCGCTTGTGCCACTGAGCTGTATCCCCAGCCCCTAATCAGGTGTTTAGATCGACCAATACAGTGGTGTTGCAGCAAATTACCCGAATAAAAGTAGAATACTAAAGCCATAGAGAAAGTGTGCTTTGTGACTTCTCTGTTCCTTGTAGGAAATTTGAAAATGTCTGATTCTGTCAACTACATACAAACACAGATCAACTGAATAGGTCATTGAACCAGGGGTACACTTAACTTTTTTTGTACAAGCTAAACCAGGAATGGCAATCACAAGAAAAAGCTTACCCATGATACATTTGACCCAGGGGACTTTCTAGGGTAAAGAGAAAGTCAGCTATCCATTAATGCTTGGGATGCATGATTATGAAGATTCCTTTTTGTTTTACTCAAACTTTTTGACATTTTCCTTTTATATTTGTTGCTTTCTATAAACTTTGGACCTGGTTAAGATTTCTGTGACCTATTTAATTATTTTGTAAATTTGCATGTCAGACTGGTGATGATTCTTTTCCCTAACAGCATGTCTTCTGAAATCCATACATTTTTGTTCTTACAACTTACAGTCGCTAGAGGTGCCTTTGGCAGTAAGTATGAGGGGAACCCTTAGGGGCGCTCTTGTAGAGGGGATTTATGCACTGCAGACTGGATGAAGTTACATGCTAACAATAACGGTTGAATAGATTCTGCATGTTTTTCTTCAGTTTTTTTTCACTGTCAAAATACCCTTGATTAACTTCCAGTTGATGAAGAGCTGTTTACCAGAAGTCAAAAGTGATTGACATATTTTCCCCCTGATGCAAGGCTCCCTGGGAGTCTCAGGCAGTAGCTCTTTCTGCACCCCTGACATTGCTTCATTAGAATGCATTCCACTTTGCTTGGTTAAACTTTTGCAGATGTAGAAATAATACATACACCTTTGAATATCAGTGATGACCACACTTAGGGTTACCAATTCACATTTGTTGAAAAATGTTAAATGAGATGAGAAGCAGGTCCTCTTCAACTCTGAAATTTTATGTGTTAAGTACTAATATCGAGAACGTGCTTGTCGTCTTTCCTAACCCTACACTTCTATGTGTAATTTCTGTGCCATTGGTATCAGAGATTCTACAGTAGCCTCAGTATGTGCTGGTGTCAGCCTAGCTCTGTTGGTTCCTAATTACCCTTTTGGGACCAAATCATTAGCTCTCAAGTATTTTAGGAAGCAAAACAACACTGTTGCCTGACTCAATCCTTTATTTCCATAATCCATGAGGATATGTTTGCTTATTCTTCTGAGAGTTTTCTCTTCCATAGATTGAACAGCCAAAACACTATATTCCTACTCTTCATATGGATAAGCAAATAAACATGTTTATTTTTCCTCACCCAGGTCTATCTCTATTTTTTTTGTGTGTATCTTATTTTCGGTTTTTCATGAAGAGTTAAAGATTTTAAGATAAATTGTTGAATAGGGAAATAAAGTGTAGAAAAGGTAAGAAATTATATAATTAACATAACTGTGCTAATTAACAAGTAACAAAATTAACACATTCACAAAATTAACACATTCACAAAATTAGTGAAAAACTATTCTTTTAAAAAATAATTTTAATGAGTCCATTTTGGATACTTTTAAAATGTCTTTGTTTTCAAGATCAAAGAAAGAATTATGCAAAGATATGGCTCACAGTCACTGTCTGACCAGTATTCTTTCGTTCTGTGCGTTCTTCTAAGGACGTATGTCTTCCCTCCGCCATGTTGACTACTACTTTGACCATTGTTTTTCGAGGGCTGAGTCTTGGACTGTTCTTCTACATGAGGTTTGAATTAGCCTAGAGCAACATTTTTAAGATATCAGATTATTTTATTTTCATAGAAGAAACAGTATCTCAAAATAATTGCACCTTTTCTTTTTCATGTCTTTCCAAACCTTGTAATTCTGTATAATACGTTGTTTCTTAGATAATCAATTACTCTGATCCTTCAGAAAAGTCTGACTTTATTCAAATGTAATTTTCATCCATTGTTTCATCTTTGAACTTTGAGACTTATTCTTTTCTCTGAGTTTTACTGAACTTTGAGACTTATTCTTTTCTCTGAGTTTTACTTTGCAACAGAGAGGAAAGCTTTTATTTTCTATGAGTTCAAGCTGTCAGTTTTCTGGAAAGTGTTAGAGTGATTCTATGAGAAGGGTGCAGGAATTCAGGATGGGCTCTTTTGATTTCTGCTGCTTCTCTGTGGCTCCCAGTCCAGCATTCTTGTCCTGATTTCCTTCAGTGTCTTTACTGTCATTCCGGAGCTAATACTTGCTTCCCTTCAGTGCTTCCATCAGTCATACTTGTCTCCAGCCACCACAAGTGCCTCTGAAGCTGTGACAATCTGGAGCAGAGTTCGAATCCTCCTAGCAAGTAGAAAGGAGGATACTGTGGGAGCCTCAGCCTGCAGTCAAATGTACTGGAGACATTCAACAAGTATCTTAAATTTAATATTGATGAAACTCAACTCTCCTGTCTTTTATTGTCCTGATCTACTTATCCTTTTGTTTTCTTCACTAGAGTAAATGACTACATCATTTTTCCAAGTTATACAAACCAAAAACCCTGAAAACTTCCTGACCTGACATTTCTCTTTCTTATACCTTGTATCCAATCCATCAGGAAATCTTGCTGGCTCTGCCTTCAAAACATTCGCCACACAACCTTTTATCCCCTCTACCTTTGGAAAGCTGGTCCAAGGCACCATCTAATCTAAATCATTGCCTTGAATGGGAAAATGGCCTATCCTTTCAGCTTCCCAGACTTCCTACTCTACTCTCAAAAAACAGTATCAGCTGCAGTGTTTGTTTTCATGTACAAGCTAAGCCTTAGTATGTTTCTGCTACAACCTTCTAAGGATTTCCTGAATCATCCAAACTAAAAACTAAAGCCCTTAAATACCTTACAAGATCTGTGGTACAAAGTAAACATGGCATATTTAAAATTATCTCTGAGGATATAGAGAGATCCAGTTGCCTCAAATCACCATCTCACTATGTCTAGGTGGGTGAGGGTCTTTTGTAGCAAGGAACAGAGAAAGGGGGAACGCAGAGAGAGAATGCAGATTTCCACACTCACTTGATTGCTTTATTTATTTCAGCATTCTTCTGCTCCTTCTCTTTCTCATAGAAAGGAAGTTGGTGGTCAGGGGCTGTGGTTAACTATGTGATAAGCATGTGTTTGGTGCATCATTAAGTGTTACCGTGTAAGTAAAGGCTAATTAACAGTGTAAAAACTTGAATAAGCTTAAATAAGTTCTATGACAAATTTGAGAGCTGTAAGAAGTATCCAGAAAGTGAAGATCTCTAGGGGCTCTGGCTTCTTAGGCCAGCATCAATATATTCTGTCACTTCTTGGAGCTGAGTAGAGGAGAGAATGTTGGTTATATGCCCAGCAGAAGAAAGTTTGAAGTTGGTTATCTCTCAAAGAAACAAATCTAAGTTCTAGAGTTGCATTTGGCAGTGCAGTTACAGTAGTGGGTACAAAACAAGCAAAAACTGCCTAGTGTTTCTAGCATATTCCTCACTCTCAAATTCTCTTCAGGTCCCTGTTAAAACACACCTTATCAAGAGACTCTCTGTAATTATTCCATATAAAACTGGAGCCAACTCCTGACCACACCATTGTGCCATGTGTTATTGTGTGGGTCTAGAATGTTCTCCAAAGGCCTCCTGTACTCAGAGGTAGGGCTCTTGGAAGGTGATGGGGTTGCTGTACCTACCCATGGATATGAGTTCTAAGCTAAATGTGCTATTTGGGGATGGGGGTCCTGGGACGTGGGTCACTGGGGCATGGCCTGAAAGGCTGGTCCTCCTCCTTGGTTCCTCCCTTCTCTCTGTGTTTCTAGGCCACCGTGAACTGAGCTACTTCCCTCCACACACCCTTCTAGCATCTTTTTCTCCCTTGGAGAAGGAAATCAACCATGGACTTAATCCTCTGATAACCATGAACCAGTCAAAACAAACCTTCTCTCCTTCTAGTTGTAGGTGTTAGATATTTTGTCCCAGCAACAAGAAAGTGGCTATGACACCGTGTTTAATTTTTTTTATACTACTTCTTGCAAAATAGATACATCTACTTGTGTATGAAAAGAGTTTGTTTTAGTAACTGTAGCATTCCCACTGTCATCTCCAGGGCTAAACATAGATAGACTTAAAAACTATGCTGTGAATGTTGAGAAGTGTTTGACTTCTGGGTGTAGGAAGTCGGCTTCATATGGTTTTCAAGCTTTGAAACTCCTCCTGACAAAGCCTGGCCATGCCTTGTGTGCCCTGTTCACCATGGCAAGGTAATGAAATGAATAACACTTGAACCCAGGAGGCACTGTGCAGAGCTAAAGGGTATCGCTGCTCTCTCTCTCACTGGCCCCGAGCTCTGTCCTTGGTCCAGAATCATCTGTTACTTGGGGATCTCTGGGGAGACCCACTTACTCCTCAGACTTTCCTTGTCTGTGTTGGATAATGGACTGACCATTGTTTTAGTTGGCTAATATTTTGGGGCTGTTTTTGTCGGTTGGTTTGTTGGTTGGTGGAGACAGGGTCTCATTATATAGTTCAGGTTGGCCCTGAGTGTTCTGTGCAGCACAGGCTGTTCTTGAAATTGTCTTTGTCCACTTCAGCCTCCCCTGTATGACAAGTGTGGGCCACGGTCCCTAGCTCAGCTAGTTCTCAATCTATCCCAGCTATTCCAAAAGTTTCTCAAAATAACAATGTCCATCTCTGTATCACAGAGTATATCTAAATTTCCTTCTCATGTTTGTACTTTTATAGGATTTAAACGATTAGGAAACTATATTGTTGAATGGCAAATAAGCTAAATGCTTCTGAAAACGTTGAACTTTTAAGACAAACAGTATTAGGCCTTCAGTGGAGTAACAACTACTGTCTCGAGCTGAAAACTGGTAGCCTTTTGGTTAACACTGTACTTGAACACTTTTTAAAAATTTAAATTCTAGAGTACCAAAAAAAAAAAAAAAAGAATCAAAGATACTTGTTTTGGTGATTATTTTTAAAGATTATTTTGTTACTTTTATTTTCATTCTTATATAATATCCACCGATTTTTCTCCTTTCAAATGCTCTGTTCTCCCATCTCTAACTGGGTTGACTGATCCATTAGTGAAATCCAATAATTACCTTGGAGCTTGTTTACTGCAATGGAAAAATAGACATTAATTATGGAAATTATATTAAAATGTCCAAGAAAACTTCTGAAATAATTTAATGGTTAGTGTTATATCAAATATCCTTTATTCAAGACACTCTGAACATTGCACTCCTTTCATAAAATATGTTAATGGATACAAAATAATAAAACCTACCATATGTTTATTTTTTAATTATGAGAATATTTTATAAATAATTACTAGGTCAAACAACAAGTAAACACTTGGAGTTTTTCTCCAGTGCATTTTGAAATTCTTTTTAAAAGAAAAGTATCTGGACTGAATACATTATTAAGGTGTAGGTATATTCTTATTAGTCAAAATAAGTATCGTTATGTTGGAAGAAATGAGGGAAATAGAGTTTGACTTGACACAATTTAGTAAGTGTAAGTCAATCAAAGATACACTTTCTTCATTTTTTTTTTCTTTCCATCTTTTTGGGACAGGGTCTTGCTATGCATTCAGGCTGGCCTTGAGCTCACTTTGTAGCCCAAGCTGGCCTCAAACTGACAACAATCCTCCTGCCTCAGCCTCTCGAGTGCTGGGATTACAGGTGTACACCAACTTTCTGCATCTTTAATATTAGCATATCAGTTTTAAATGTTATACAAAGTAATTTCAAACGTGCATTTTTTCATAGACTTTTACCTGTACCATAGTCATGTTAGTTTCACAGGTAAAAGTCTACATAGAGAAGAAAAGTCAAGCCAGAGAATTTTAGTAGTCTTTTGTACATCAAAACATTGACAGCGTGTTGTTGAAATTTCATGGATCCTGCCTGAGAGCAACCTGGTGAGACCCTGCCTCAAATAAAAAATTCAAAGAACTGAGGGTAGGCCTCAGTGTGAAGACCCTGGGTTCAACCCCTAGTATCACAAAAAGAAAGGAAGGGAGAGGAGAAAGGAGGCGAGGAGAGAACAAAAGAAAAAAGAGAAAAGAAAAATCATTTTGCTGTTTTCTTCCAAGAAAAATTCTCATTGTAAAAAAGCCTATACTGGTTACAATGTATATAAACAGAAACATTAAATACCATATTGCATTTGTGAATGTGCTTTAGTTCTTTCATTTGCTCTCATTTCTTGGATGGTGCGGACCTTGTGTTATTTTTCTTGGTGTTGTGCTTAGCATTTACCTCAGTGATTCAAGTGTAGTCAGCACTCAGTGAACACTGAATGAATGAATGAGAGGACCTTCTTGCACCTATTATTTATTAATGAATTGTCTTTGAAATTTTCGTGCTTGAAACCCTGCAGTGTAATTTTGCATGTTAGTATGTATTGTCCCTGAAATAAAATCATTAGAAACTTTTCATGCTGTTGTAAGGAGCAGTCTCCTTAAGTCTATGACCTCTATTTTGCCTCCGGCATCCTATTCACATACTTCTAGAAGATACTTGACTAGAGCAAAATAAAAAGATGCTCCCCGGAGCGCTGCTGGGTAACCATGTCCAAACAGAAAGTATTCTCAGTACTGAATGTGAGGTGGATAGGAGCAGACACAGATTTTAATGTTCTGCACCATTCATTCCAGTTTTGCAAATCACTGAGTTTCTTTTTTATGAAGGCTTCCCATTCTTTATTTCTTGGTCAGTTATTTATTTATTTATTTATTTATTTGGGGTTTTTTGGTATTGGGAGTTGAACTCACGACCTTGCGCTTGCCAGGCAGGAGCTGTGCCACTGAGCTATATCCCCAGCCCTTGGTCAGTTATTTATTGGTAGCTAGGATGAATCATTTTATTTCAGTCCATAAATTTGATATGCCTGTAAGCTTGTTTGACAGTCAAACAATTTTAGAGATAAAGTAACGTTATTGCCAAAGAGTGTTGTTCTCAGACTGATTTTATGTCTTATTTCCATTTGCTCTTTTCTTAGAAAGAGCATAATTTTAGAATCCTATGACCGAAATCCTAAATCCTTCTTCCTCCATAGTGTATGTAGTGTTTTGCTCTCCTTTATAAGTCAACCACATGTAGTATCAAGTTGATGAGTTTACAAGTGATAAAACTGTTACACGTATTTGGGCTTATCTTTATTTAGTTTTGTGAGTGCTCTGTAGAAACATTTATTCACACTTAGACTTTTGGTTCATGCATTAGAGAATCTTAAATGGAATATTATATGCTTAAAAATAGAATTAAAATTTTAGGGGTTTCATGTCAGCTTGGGGTATATTCAAGATGGGTCATCTAGCATGTATGCTCCTGTTCCCTGTCATGTCACCTACCTGGGAAGTGACATTTGAATGCAAACCGCTTGCATGTGTTAGGAATTGAGATTATATTGCTCATTAATATTGCTGCTTCCTACTTGTCAAATATCATGAAGGATCATTTATTTTAATTTTTTTATCTCACCCTTTAAAATGCAATGTTGACTCTTAGCGCCCGCGCTGCACACAGTGGACAGGAGTCAGAACCCGGCTTTCCAAGTTGCTGATCCCCATAATGGTATAAGAGCCACCTTCTAATCAACACTGCCAGTCAGTCCTCAATGAAGCTAAAGGAACACTGTCTCACTGTAGTATGAATTTTACCAGTTCTCCCTCACTTACTAACTGTGTGGTATTGCATGATAATCATGCTTTTACATTCGGTCATGATTTTAAATAAGATTATGTCAAATATTTAGGAAAATAAAAAAACAACTACTCAATAAAGTACCTATTACCATAGATAATAAATGGCAATGTATATAACACTGATATATGCAATAATACATAAAGCATATTGTAATTCCTTAATGCGGAATGCATGTATAAATAATTTAAAGAAATTTGTGTATAAATATGTATGTATATATAGATATTATTCTTTTAAAACTAATAGATACCCAATATGCTATCCAACTGGAGTCCATTTTTATTAACAGTTGAAATTATCTTATAAGATATATATCTTACATATCATTAATATATAAATTATATAAATTTTAAACAACTATGTTATAAATATTTAATAAATGACAATTCTCAATATCTTATAACCAACATTTATGATTATTGTCACAAAAGTAAGATATGTGTATTTATCACAAAATAAAGTAGAAACCTATTTCCTTGCTAATATACTATTATACTACAGATCCCTGGCTTTTGCTTTTAAGTTATTAAGATCATGCAACAATTGTGATAAATTGTGATATGACAAGATAGAAAGGAAAAAAGAGAAGCAGCCATCGGATACAGTGGGAAAAAACCATCTTTCTATAGTTCCAGTGTTTTTTGTTGTTGTTGTTGTTGTTGTTGTTTTTTGTGGTACCAGGGATCAAACTCAGAACCTTGCGCTTGCCAGGCAAGCACTTATTCAACTGAGCTATATTCCCAGCCCTTAGTTCTAGTGTTTTAAAACATAAAAGTCACACTCATTTTCTCCTCCTTATACGTGAGAGAGTTGCCTTTCAAAGACAGAAAAATATAAAAATGAATGTAAACACCTAGATTTCCCTACTTACTTTGGCTATCAGATTTTATTCATAGGTAGCACATTATCAAAATTGCCCTACTGAGATTTATTTAAAACACAATTTTGGATCGTTCATCCAGTTTGTGTAATTTTGAGAATGACAATCAGAGAGGAAGCACTGTTTCCAGTCCATATCTCTCCATTGCTGTTAGTATTTTTCTACGTTCTTTGTACTTAGTGGTCATATTATTGGTGTGAATATTTTATGTTTGTCTCTTGTTGACAGTGGAAACAAATATCTGGCAGTTTTAATTTATGAGCTTCACTCTCACTTTCCAATCCTGTATTCAACATTCTTGTTCCCTGTAGGCCAGTAACAATGACACATGCTGTGAAAGGTTTTTCTTCTCCTAAATTAGTGCTATAAGCTGTATAGTGAGTACATTGACTTGAATTATCGCCCGTAATTTATCTACATAGCTATTAGTGCAAAGTTCCATTCTATTAGAGGAGCAGGAAATTCGGTCTTAGTAATCATTGTGATCACTCTTCCAACCCTATAGGCAGGATATTGTACCAAAGCATTATAAGTCTCCTCCAGTCCAGTCTATACTGGCTACCACAAAGACTAGATTCTGTGGCATGCTTGCCATCATCTTTCATGAAGTGGAGACCTTCTTCCTCCAACTTTTGGTCCAACTTTTGAGGAAGTATAACCGAAAACAAAATCTTTACCCAGCCATAAATCTTTGCAAAGATACTGGGTAAAGAAAACACTTCATTGTTGGTTAAGCATTAAACTAGAATGTGATGTGTATGATGGTCACTCCAACAAACTGCAAAGACAGAAGGAAAATCTTACCTGATGGAGGTAAGAGGATATAAGTCATTATGTACACGTTCTTGAGATCAGCAGGAACTTGTCCTCAAGCCGCAACCTCCATTCAGGAGGTAATTGGTATTATCATTTGTGCTAGAGGACTGGCTTTATCCAGGGAAAATCAACTTCTCCTGTCTTTTTAACAAAACGTCCATTCCAGGGTGGAGAAAGTGCCCAATGAAGTCTGCTTCTTATCACTGTGTGACAGAGAAAATGGTCCCATTAGGTGTGAGAGACGGCCATGCTGAAGGGGATGGTTGTGTGATACACAAGAGGTTGGATCACCTTGGAGTTTTATGAACTGGAAAGAAAGCGTTGCCTCTCTAGAGCTAGTTTTCTTATAAAAATAAGAATACACATATTATCTATTATTTATTTTTAATACTATTAAACAGGTCAAAATAGTAAGGAATTTGTGATATTAGAAAATTATCTTTTACAGTTACAAGGGATTTTAATTCATGTTTTCTTGCATATGAATGTAAGTGGCACAGTACATCCACTTATTCTGCTCATCTAATGCAGTTGGGACACTGATTTGTTGTTGTTGTTGTTGTTGTTGTTGTTGTTTGTCTCTTAACATTGATCAAGCCATATATCCTTCACTCGTTGCGGGCTGGTAATAAATGGACAATTCAGCTCTTTTAGCTTATAATACTTGTAGGAAAATCATTACTACATTCAAACATTACAATAGAGCATCCTGACCAAGCAGTTCAAGAAGTATCCATGAGTTACAATAAACTAGTTACACACTGGAATTTCACACTGAAGAACTAATTTCTTACTTTTGATTTCCACTCAAATATCTTAACGCCTGACTTTTCTGTGATATGCCTTATACTTTTTTGCACACTTTTTTCAGGATGAGATCATTTTCTATCTTAGAAAAATAATTAAAAACCATTTTAACTAGTTTCAGTGTTTTTAGTTTTTGTTAGAGTGTTAAAGTTTTTGTAGAGCTTTGGTTTCACTGATTCTGAGAAAAACTGGTTGCTCTTTTTCTTTCTTTGTTATGTTGCTAGTCTCAAATTACTTTTTTTTCTGTATATATCCAAATTATTCGTGTTAACCCAAAATCTGTGGGTAGGGTATGATTTTAAAAATTTATTTAATATGCTTGAGTCACATTTACTTTTATATGCTGTAAGCCATTCCCAGATACTTTTTGGATGATAGCTTTATTTTTCAGAGAAAAGTGTATTTTACCTCATTCATATATTCATTCATTCACTGTGAGATTTGATTATTTTTAGGTCAATATTTTATCAGTGCTCTCCTGGGCAGTTAAGGAGTAATTGTATATATTCCACATTCATTTTAAAGTATCACAGTAGACACTGGTTATGAAAGTAGGTCATAACAATGGATAATCTCTTCAGAGATGTGTGTTGGAGACATTGTAAATTTTGATACACCAAATTCCATCATAACACTATCAGCATTGTTTGGTTACCGTCGTATTTTAATCCTAGAGCTCATATTTTAGTTCCTATTTGTTTTTCCCAAACAATATATTATTTTAAAATATATTTTGGACTACCGACTTGATAGCCATTTAAAGATAAAGTTCAGGGTCACAGATTACTGGAAAAGTTCATAACGTGCAAAGAATTGAAATTTTGATATTCTTTCAGGAAAAGAATCTTTACAAATCCCTAATAATAAATGGAAAAAGAACACGGTACTTTTTAAGCAAAGAAGTTGGAAAATATTCTTTAAAATAAGCTTTGAAAGACTCCCCAAAATATAAAATGCTTCAGATTATATCTAATGTTAGATCTTTTTAGTGCAAGTAAAAACAGAACAAAGTAAAAACGAAAAGAAAAAAGGCCTTTATTGTGGGCACAGAGAAGACCACAGCAGAAAGGAGGGACGTGGATAGGGAGGCGTTGGTGGTATAGTGGTTAGCATAGCTGCCTTCCAAGGAGGGACATGGAGCTTAGGAGAGCCTGGCCTAGGGGACAAAGGCTATACAGGGCCAGGCTGGTGGTAAGGTTTAGGGGATGGTCTGTGTGACTTGACAGGCAGTGATTGGACAAGGGGCAGAAAGAGGGAAACAGGATGTTGTGAAAAAGGAAGTAGGGAGTTGTAATATGACCAGGGAGGTGGAAGGCGGAGCCTGCCACATGGTCTCCAGTGGACAGCGCCATATTGACTTGCAGGCGTGATGATTTAGCACAATTTTTATTGAGGCAGAAAACCCATCATCTAAGAAATTTGAGAATCTAGAAAGGATAAAGTTAAAAATGAGAGGTTGCTCTAAGAAATGGGAATTGGTCAATCTGATACAGGAAAATAGAAATTCCCAACTTGAAGGATATCTGGAACAAGTTCCTGTTCTTTAAAATCTAAGAATGAATTTTAGGAACAATGGAAATTAAGAGCAAAATATATTTACTGAAGGAAAGAAAGCTTCTGTCCAAGAGAGGGACAGAAGGTGGCCCAAGTGGGTTGCCCAAGGAACCTGGCTTTTCCTAGGGATGTTATAGAGTAAAACCATGAGGTGAGGCAGATCCAAAGTGGGGGAAAAAATGGGAAATTACAAGGTGGGCATGGAGTGGGACAGAAACTACAGTCTGCCAATAAAACTACAAGTATAATTATTCAGGTAAAATCGATTAATTTGGCATCAAATGAGGAAGCCCGTCACATAGCAAGTGGGCATGAATACAGAATGGGGGCTTTTCCTGTAGGGGGTTGGGCTAGTGACTCTTCCTGGCTTTTTCAAGGTGATGGCTACCTATTTAGAGTGTCAATCCCTGATGTTCCCACCTAGGGAGGGATGTGGGTGCATTTGTTTACTCTTTTGTCTTGTGGTCTTACCCACAGCAAATACATCTCCATTCGCAAGGTATCTTGTCTTTCATGTTGGCTCCTTTGAGAGCCTGGCCCTATCAGATTGCCCATAATATTTCCATTTAACTCAGCTGCCTATAACAAGTTGAAATTGGATTGTTTATTTAGGCATTAATTACCTATCATGTTCTTTTAGCACCTTTGTGACTCTTGGTGTTGTTTAATGGAGAGATAACTACCCCTAAGTCTGTTGATAATGGAAATTGAGATTAGCAAAGAGAAGTTCATTAATCTTCATTCTCCACCATCAAAGAATTTATAATCTTATAGTGAATAGAATGAAGAGGACCAGTTTCTCACTTGAGATAAAACATGAGTTTGTCTATCCAAATGCGACCTAGTGAGCATGAATGACAATTAGTGCTAATCACATCACAGCCTTGATTTGAAGAAACTATCATTTCAAAATATCACCAATCATGGTGGCTGTTCTCCATTGTGTGTGTATATTATACATCTGAATACTTTTATTTGATCATGATGAAAACACTACTATTATTTCAATGTGATAGAATGAGGAAACTTGGTTACAGCACAATTAATTGCTCAAGGTCATGTTTGCCTTGCCTCTAACTTCCCTTAGAGAAAAAGCTTACTCAAATCCTGTCATTTTTCCACTTTCCATCAATGCATACAAATCACTTGAAGGCCTTGGTTAAAGGTAGATTTCTTGGACTGAACCTCAGAAAGTTCATTTTTGTAAATTTGAGATGGAGGCAAGAAGTTTGCATTTTCTGTGACACCTGTCTTGGTCCAAAGGCTGTACTTTTGAGCAGTACAATCCACCCTGTTCTGATTTGGATCTCAAATACCCCCCAAAAGCCAATTTATGGGCTTTTAGAAAGTGATCAGATCATGAGGATGCTCCCTTCATCAATGGATTAACTCCATTAATGATTTCATAGCTGAATGAAGTTTTCAGAGGTAGGGTCTAACTGAAAAGAGTGGGACTTGGGGACATGACTTTGAGGGCTGCTTGCCATGGGGTGGGCAGCTCTTCTGAGCCACTCCTGTCTGCTGTCATATTTCTACCTTACCACTGGCGTAAAAGCAATGCACACAGCTGACCATGGGCTGAGACCTGTGACACTATGAGCCAAAATAAACCTTCCCTCATTTAGATTGTTTTTGTCAAGTACTTTCTAACAGCGGGGAAAAGTTAACACACAGGCGAACTAACAAACGTTGTGTACTATTGGCTACATCTTAAATGCAGAGTATAGTGCAGTAATAAAGTAACATCTCCTCTACCACAAATTCATTCTTCCATTAATTTTACCTTTTTGAGAAGCAGATAATAAATATGAAATAAGAAAAAGTTCACAAATAACTTGATTATGTTTGTGGTATGAGTAAGCTAGCCTGGTGTATTCTTATATTTTTTCTTTTTTTGTCTTTTTGAGACAGTCTCAGTATGCAGTTCAAGCTGGCCTTGTGCTCACTTTATAGCCCAGGCTCATCTTGAACTAGCAATGATCCTCCTGCCTCAGCCTCCCAAGTGCTGGGATTACAGGCGTGCATCACCACACCTGGCTATTCTTGAATTCTTAGAGCTCTTAAAAGCTATTTTGTTATTGTTAGTCTTCAATTGTGTAAAACTGCATGAGAAGAACATAACAGAGAGAGGCTGCTCCAGTTGAACAGGTACCTTGAGCGAGAAGCATCTAGCAGCTTCAGAGGACAATCAAAAGGGTTAAAACAGACAGTCTATGTGTAAATGTGTACACCATCTAGGTCTATGATATGTATGGTCCTTTGATGTGCCTTGTATTATCAAGCCAGCTGGGACTCAGGCCAGTGATTCCCAGTGGTTGCCACATGATAACATATATCTGCTCCTTGCAGTAATAGCACTTGGGACAGAAAAGAACGTGGAATTTGGAGTCAAACAGGGTGGTTCCAAATCCCATCTCTTCTACTTACTAGCCAAGCATGACATTAAGTTTCCTATAACTAGGATGTCTTATCTGTGAGGCACCCATAGTAACCATGTCCCAAGGGGGAATAAATAATGCGAGCAAGAAAGTTCCTTAGCAGGAACACCAGGAGAGGGGTCTCAGTTTCTCTTTGCTGTGCCCAAGAGGATGGGCAAGGCAAGGTCAGATACAGACTCAGACAGAACTTGACTTGGGTATTGTTTGCATACCTATTAATGGGACAATTTTAGAGAAGCCGCTTGAATCTTCAGTGCCCTTGTTTTCTCATTTGTAAAGTTGATAAACAGTAATACATATTTTTTCTGTGTTAGTAGAAAAAATTAATAATACACATACAATGCCTTGCATATGTTGAGTCTTCACTAAATAATAATTGTAGTGACTATATTTGGCATTCTCCATATCTTCCTTTTAAGACAATACTGCAGGTCTCTTATGTTTCAAAAGATTTGTCCCCTAAATACAAAAAGCTAAAGTGAAACTAAACAAATGTGTTTCAAACTATAAAGAATCAGCAGCCCAAGATAGCTTATTCATGATAGTTCTAGTTGCTTATCACTTTACTGTGTAGCTTTATCTTTACAGAGAAAGGCAAGTGTTTATTTTAGTATTGTTATTTGTATTTTATTTGTCTACATATATATATGTAAATGTGTTATATATATCTATACACATGGATATGTGATACATATGTATATATATATATATATATATATATATATGGATTTTAAATTTTCCTATATTGTCTGTTTCTCAGATCTTCATTACTCTTATATCACTAGTTCATATAGGTAGACATTGGGTTGGGAATTTGAGACTTTAATATGCTGTAGTACTAATATTACTACTATCCAGAGAAATACAGAAAAACAGTGAAGTTTCTGAGCTTAGAAGCATGACATAATTAAAACCTGACTTCTCTACTCATGAACTTTATGACTTAAGATGATCACTTTAAGGATACTGGGCCTTAGTTTCTTATCCAAGAGGGGGATCATAGTCTACACTCCGTGTTTTGCGGGAAGATTGCTCTCATTTATAATGTGCCTACCATAGTCCACATTATCAATTCCAATAAAGAGTCCATTTTGTCTTTATTTTGCAATGCACTGTCACATTTGATAATGACAATAATAAATTAGATCCCTTGATGTTCAGTAGTTAAGGTTAAAATGCTAATACTGTTGCTAGTCCCAAGAACATCACACTTAATCGATTAAATAAACATATAAATAAATGAATACCAGTTCAGGTCAAAATACTATAGGTGTTTTGAATACAAAGAAATGAAAATTAGATTAACAGAAAATCCAACGTTAGATGAGCATTATCTCCTTCATTCAGAAACAAACACTTTCTGAATTCAGAGTCCTGTACCTTATTATGAGTACAGAATTAACAAACTTCTGCACAAAAGTATTCAGAAATTTTTATACAGTCTTACTAAGGTAACCAATCCAAGATTTCTTACAAGAGAAAGGGTTATATACTATAGGCTGCAAGTGATTTAATACAAGAAATGTAACACCATAGTTCAATATAACAAACAGGTGAAGGAGAAAAATATAATCAAATCAATAAATATTTGAAAAACACTTGATAAAATTGACAAAATTGCCGTTTTTAATGAAACACCAGGAAAGTAGGAATATAATCAAACCTTTTAAATATAAATAGGAACATTGACCTGGAACTAATGGCAATGATTATTTTTACAGATGAAATGCTCAGATTATATTTTTAAACATTGGATGTGACTATTATTTAAATTAACTTTGGACATTTTGGCTAATGTGATGAGACCAAAAAAATAAAATGACGAACATACAGAAAAAATAAGCACATAGCGGGGCTGGGGATATAGCTCAGTGGAATAAGCGCCTGCCTAGCAAGCGCAGGGTCCTGAGTTCGATCCCCAGTACCGCCAAAAAAAAAAAAAAAAAAAAAAAGCACATAGCACTTTGCTGACTGAAAGATTATACTATGTACCAAAATAAAAGTGAATGAGAAATTTAATGAAGTGGATAAATATAAAAATAATTGCAAAACCCAGTATGGACATACCATCATTTATTCAATTGTTTCTAAGAACATTAAATATGAACATTGACTACATTAAATATCCTTGTGCATATATTCATACTAGTGCACTATTTTTGGAATAAATTTTAGAAAATAGCCTTTTCAAAACTGCTTCCCAAAGGCCTTATCATGATGAATTGATGTCAGGAGCATGTATCCCTCATATATACACTAGTAATATTTACTTTTTATTCCTGTCAACAAAAACTACGAATTAACATTTTATTACTTTTTTAGGCTTTTGATAAACTTAAGTATTTTAAGCCATTTTTGTTTCAGTCCCAAAGAATTACTTACTCATAAACTCTGCTCGCCTTTTGTTATTTTTTCCTTGTCCGGGTGTGCGTGCTCCTTTTGTGTTAAGCATATCATCGCCTATTATAACTTTGAATTCTTATGTGTTTTCCTGATTGGCTTTTTCCTGATTGGCTTTTTCCTTTCAAAGTATTCTTGTTTTACTCTTCTATTTTAAAATTAAGGTGCAAAATTATGTGCAAAAAATTAAGTGTATCTGGTCTTAAAAGTGCAAAACCATTGGAATCGATAGACTCTGGGTGTGCATAGACCAGGACTGTTATCTAACTTGTACAGATATTCATGATATACTGTTTTTTATTGATAAGAAAGTTGCTGAATAATGTGTGTATTTAGTTTTTTTAAAAGAAGATCTAACTGAAATAAAATATGCACAAAAGTTCACCCATTTCAAGAGCACACTTTTGTGTTTTTAGTTGACTTTAGCAAGTGATAGAGACACAACCTTCACCTTAATCAGATTTAAAACATTTTTATTCTCTCTCTTGCATAAAATACCAAAAACCCATGCTCACCCCCACTTCCAGCACCAGGCAGCCACTAATCTGCTATCTCTATAAATTTACCTTCTTTGAACTTTTCAAATAACTGAAAAATGAAACAATTTTTTGCACATATGAACAGGTATGTGTGCTGTTATAGGAACCAGGAGAGATTTGGGAAATGATACACATCTGGCAGGTTGACTTGGTTAAAATCAGAGCCCCGGGGTGAGAGCATTCAAGGCAAAACAATCCAATAAGCTCTACTTAAAATAAAAACCAACAGGAAAACATAAATAAACATGACATTTGCATAAAACACCTTACAATTAGCAAAGCAGTGCATTAAGGAAAACCAACAGTATTAAGCAATGCAATGTAATGTTCATGATCTTATTGGCAAAAATTCAGAAGAATAATAACACCTAGTTGATGGGGAACTTGGAGAAATGGCCATTATTCTACATTGCTCTCATATGTGTGTGTACTACAGCTTGTCTTGAAGAGCAGTAGAATCTATGACTATTTCAGATGAGCTCACCATGGGCAGTACTACTTCTATGTTTGTAAGTTCTCACGAAGTTCCATGTAAATAGGGGGTTGTTCATTTGTGATAGCTAAACAGGAAGCTACACATATATGTACATTTGTGTGCATGTACATTCATATACGTGTATATGTCTGTGTGTATTGCTTGTGTGTGTGTGTGTGTGTGTGTGTGTGTGTGTGTGTTATAATTTGGAAAAGAGATTTATAAAGGGCATCTGGGCTTTAACAGAATTGTAGGCTCTATAAGATGAGATCCTCTCTATTACTCCTTATCCACCTCGATCTCATCGATTTACAATTCTCTTCACACCATCCCCTTTCCGCATGCTGGCCTCTTTGCTGGTGACAAACCAGGACCTTTCCACCTGTACTTCTCTTGTCCTGTAACGGCCCCTCCTTCATCCATCAGCATGCTCTGGAATTTGTGCTTCTGCTTACCAATGCCCCAACAAAACAACAACAAAAAAATAATGTCCTCATTCCTTCCCTGACAGCTCCTTCTAGTAGAGTCCTCTCTGCCCATGGCTCCTTCCCTAATCCTTTATTCTGACTTACATTTCTTATAGCACTACCAATAGCACTAGTATGTGTGGCCAGTGTCTGCCCCTTTCCAGTAGAATGCACGGCTCATGATAATGAGAGTTTTAGTGCTAACTTTGGACCTCATTGATATCTGGCACATAATGGCCCCAGAATAATCTGCGTTGAATGTTAAATGAGTGAACTAGATTGGAACAGTTACCAGATTTTGTATGAAAGGAATATTTCAGATTTCAGTGTTTAATATATACAATGTTTCCTTTTCATCTTTTCTCAAAAGAATATATTTCTATGCACCAGTGTTTTATTAGTTTTCTTTTTTAAAAAAGTGATCACAGATCTAATACAAATCACTATTTCCTTCTTCAAACTAATCTAGGAGGTATATATTTAGTTTTCTTCCAAACCTCACAATAAAGGATCACCTTTTAGTTAAGGTAAGGCATTTGAAAGTTAACTTAAAAATGCCACAATTTTTTAATCCAGTCTTCTGTGGATGGGCACTTGGGTTGCTTCCACATTTTAGCTATTACAAATTGTGCTGCTATAAACATGGGTGCACATATATCAGAGTGATATGATGTTTTTAGATCTTCTGGGAAAATACCCAGAAGAGGAATAGCTGGTCTAAATGGAACCTCTAGAC
>PVLD010001277.1:0-33726 GCA_004027595.1 Dinomys branickii
GCAAATTCCTCTCTCCTCCTCCGGCGGCTTTTGGGGCCCTCCGCGCGGCTCGCCCGACACGCGCGAAACGTGGGACCGCCGGGCGTCTCCGCCGCCAGCAAGCCGATCTCTGTCGGGAGTCGCCGGGGGGCTGCACCGGCTCGAGAGGCGGGGGGGCCCGAGGCGGCCGCGCTCCCACTGCGCTTGTACCGATCCCCGCTTCTTCCCCGCGGGGATCGTCCCCGGCTCCCAGCGTCTGGGACTTTCCCACGTCTGGCCCCGGCAGCCTGGTCTGCCCTACCACATCTCCCCCGGCATCTCAGAGAGATACGCCCAGTTTAAACTTCCCAGCCGAGGTTCCGGCATTCACGCTCACCAAGTCTGTCTCGAGCTGGTGGTGTTTATTGAGGAGGTTCGCTCCCTTGCTGCTCACCCGGTCGCCATCTTCCCCGGATCCCATAGTGGTTATAGTTTAACATTTTCCCTCTTATAAAAGAAGCATGTAGGCATTAAAGAAAGATTTGCAAAATGTAGAAAGAACTGTTTTAATTGCCTGTTTCTACACGAAAGGAAATTTGTTTCCATGTTGGCATATTTCCTGCTAGTGCTGTTTGCTGGAGCATTAACCTTGCAAGGGAGCCAGAAAAGAGTGGAGGGCCGGCTACCTACATCGCCACAGGCCCCAGGCTGCTCCTCTTCACTTCCTGCACAGTCCCCCAGCCCAGCACTCCTACTGAGGGAGAATCTTGTCACCCATTGCACAAGGACTTGCTCAAGATAGAACTTCCTCCTGGAGGGGGATTGAGGACCGAGAAAGGGAGATCCCAAAGCGAACAGGACAGGTCTTTGGAAAGCTGCTCACACAGTGGGGGCCAGGAGAAGTCAGGACAAACACAGAAGACAGCAGAACCTGGGGAGCACGGAGGCTGCACTGGGCCATCGGAAAGGGTACTGACAGTGGGAGGTTCTTGCTGAGATCCATCAGCTGATGAGGCTGGAAGTGTGTAGTATTTGTGCCTGGTGGAAAAGTTTGTCCTTACTTTAGTGGGGATGAGAAGCCAGCCACTGAGAGCATTGGATCAAGACAAAATTGCACCTACCTCCCAGAGCATCAGTCTAACAGTCTTATTGCTCTGACTCTACACACACACACACACACACACACACACACACACACACACACACACCTCTCTTTCTCCCTCTCTGTTGCTAGGTGTGGATGACGGTGCTGACATCCCCAGGGAGCTCGTGGTAGGCATCTATGAAAGGATACAGCAGAAGGAACTCAAGTCCAATGAGGACCACGTCACATATGTCACCAAGGTGGAAAAGTCCATTGTGGGCATGAAGACAGTACGTGTCTGCCACAGAGCAGCATTTGCCTTGCACGGGCAGCTTCCTCTCCCATGTTTCCGAGCCACCCAGTCTCCTGTTCCCTGTCCTTGCTTTCTTCCTGGCATCTCCTTCTACCCTCCCCCCTGCTTTTCAAAACCTGCAGTGATGGCGTTCCCTGACTGGTTTCCTCCCTGCCTCCTGCACCAGCTGTGGCAGTGCAGAGAGTGAGAGCAGCTGTCAGGAAGCACTGCCCAGTGGTCTAGGGTTGAAGCCTCTGGATGGCCAGGTGGAAAGTTTAGGATCTGCTTCTTAGGCGGGGTAGGTACCAGGCACTGCTGGACATTTCCGGTGAGCAGAGAGCAGGAAATAGGCTCAAGTAGGCTGTGGTATCTCACATCAAGCGGGTGCCCCATTGTGCTGACCTTTGTCACAGGTGACATGGTCTAAGTATGCAATAATTTTTAAAGCCAGCACCCTCTGTAGGTCACTACTCATGTCCCTGGAAGTGATTTATACCATGAATGTGAAGGATGTGGAAGAGCTTCCGGTCCCCTCGTTGAGTGGCTGGCTCAGGGAGTAGGCAGAGAGCTGGGGTTCTGCCCTGAGGCTGTGCCTGGCCTTCCTCTCCCGATGGGTACAAGACGGGCATCTTCTGCTGTCTGGCCTTTATGGCCAGCGCTATCTGGTCTGCAAACGATGTGCACTGAAGTAGGTTTGCAGTGTGGCTGTCCGTGAACTGCCCTTGCTTGGCCTGTTTGCATTCTGTGTGCAGTAAAGAAAGTGGCCGTGGTGTGACACTTGCAGAACGTGGCCCGAGACCTAGGGGTATCCTCAAGGTCACAGAGGGGAAAAGGCTTACAGTGAACAATCTGAAAGCCTTTTTGCGGTGTCCGTTTCCCACCCCCTACTCCTCTCACTTACTCGGGCGTAGTAACCCTCTCTTCCGGCTCTGTTCCCCCAAAAGCGTGATGGAGGTAGAAGAGCCCCAGATGAGAAGAAAGGAGGTTTGTGGTCAGTGCAGACCCTGCTGTTGGAGCAGGGCCCCCCTCTTCTCCCTGGGCCTCCTGTCCTCCCCTGGGAAGTGGGTGCCCCAGGGCAGGGTGCGGCCTGGACGTCTCTGAGGGCCTTGCCTGGGTTCTAGGTGCTGTCTGTGCCGCACCGCCGCTTGGTCTGCTGCAGCCGGCTCTTTGAGGTGACAGACGTGAACAAGCTGCAGAAGCAGGCCGCGCATCAGAGGGAGGTGTTTCTCTTCAACGACCTGCTGGTGGTGAGCAGGGCAGAGACCCGTGGCCTGGAGCAGGCTGGGCGGGGCCAGGTCCTCCACCTACTCAGAACCAGGGGGTGTGGCGGGGCAGCCTGCTGCACAAAAATCCTGAAGGGACCAGAGAGGAGCTTCCAGACGCATTGCTGTCTGCACAGGGACTAGGTCGCTTTTTCCAGTGCACTTGTCTATGGTGGGTGTGAGGTAGCTCAGCAGATCCCTGCTCTGTAAGTCATGAAGCATAGAGATCTGAAATGATTTGTTCATGGTTAAACTTCCTGGTGGAAAAATCTGAGACCATCTGCCTCTCCAAGTTAGTTATAGGAAATCTGGGCCAGGGCCATCCCCAGCCCTGAGAGGGTCAGTGGGCCTTCGTGGAGCTTGGCTATCCCTGGGTAAGGGTAGAAAAGACTGGAGTGAGTGTGTGTATGTGTGTATTGGTAGGGGGTTCCATTCAGAGGGTGCCTGTCTTTGCTCTTTGAAAATGGGTCTCCATTCAACAAATTTTAGTCTGTCTCAGCTATGCGCCTCAACTATGTGCCAGGCACTAGTGTAAGTGCTGAGAAACAGGTGAACAAGATTAGAACTAGATTTGTCTTTCCCTGGTGCTGCCTCATTTGCTCAATGAATGAACCACGAGGACATCACCACCCCAGAAGGACCCTGGCCCAACCCCCTCTCACTACCTCCCTGGCCACAATCTGGCCAACCTCAGCAGCTAAGACCCTCCTCCCACAGAACAAATAGACAGCCCTCCTGGGGAATACACTGGCTCCTGCGCATGAGGAAATGGGTGCTGGGGCCTCTGACCTCTTTCCCTGAACACGCCCAGGGCAGCGCTAGTGCTCTGGCCCCAGGAACTGCCTGCCACCTCATAGTCCTTCTTCTGGCAACTCTTCACCTAACCCCGCCGCCCGCTGGGCCTTGGCACGGCCACACACACACACACACACACCCTGCTTCATGGGGCCTTAGTCCCATTGCCGCCTCCCAGGAAAGCCCTGCCGCCCACAGGGCAAAGTGGCTGCCAGTCACCTGCTACTCCTTATCCTATTTCTTTTTCTTCATAATACTCGCCAGTGTCTGAAATTACTGTATCTACTCCTTCCTTTCTCTTTTACTATTGAGCTCCATTGATTGAGTGACATACTGTCTTCCTCCCCGTTGCATGAGCACTTTGAGGGTGGGGCTTCATGCCCACACTTTCCCCTGTCCCCAGAGCACAGCTCACAGGCTGAGCTGAATGAAGTATTTCTATATTGAGCAACTGGCTGACTGAGTGTAGGGGCGGGAGCCAATAAGTAATTAAGAAAACAAGTGGTCAAGATAGCTTAATTACTAGTAAGTAATTAAGAGTGGGCAGGTGGGAGGAACTGCCATGAAGATAATAAAACAGGGTGATAGGACAGAGGGATTTGGTTTGCTTTTGCTTTGTGTTTTTAGATGAGGCAGTGTAGGAAGGCATCTCTAAGGAAGTAGTGTTGGGGTTAAGATCAAAGTAATGAGAGTAATCCAGCCATGCAAAAAGCTGCAGGGAGAGCTATGGAAAGGGAATGGTATGTGCAAAGGGCCTGTGGTGGGACTGAGCTGGCCTCTTTCAAACTACAGAAAGGAGGACAGTGTGTCTGCCTAGTGTAAGGGAGAGGCCAGATCTGGTATGGCTGGCAGGCCAGGGCAGGAAGTGGGGGTTGGCTTCTTAGTGCAGAGGTGATTACCACAGGTGGGCTTTAAGCCTAAAGAACACATGTGTGTCTGTATGTGCATATACATGTGCCTGTAACTGTATGTGTGAATGTATCTGAAGTGCCTAGGTACATGTGTGTGTGTTACCTTTGTGCACTGACTTGTGTGTTTGCACATGTCCCTGGGTGTTCATGCAAGGGTGCTCACGCACATTCACTGCAGTGTCCCCGGTCAGCGCATGCTTTCCATCCATTTTGAGTAGATCCTCAAATTGTGCCCGAAGAAGAAGAGTGCCTCCACGTACACCTTCTGCAAGTCAGTCGGCCTGCTGGGCATGCAGTTCCACCTCTTTGAGAATGAGTGTAAGTCCTGAGCGGTGCCGACCAGAGGGGCTGTGGGAAAGTGGGAGGGAGGCTGGGTGTGGGGCAGGCCACCCAGGGACACTGTCCCCTCCTGTGTCGGCTGGCTTCAGCCTGCACTGCTACTGACAGCCCATCTGGGCCTGGGGCTCATTTCCAGATTACTCTCACGGCATCACACTGGTGACCCCACTGTCGGGCTCGGAGAAGAAGCAAGTGCTGCACTTCTGTGCCCTGGGCTCAGACGAGATGCAGAAGTTCGTGGAAGACTTGAAGGAGTCCATCGCCGAGGTGACAGAGCTGGAGCAGATCCGGATAGAGTGTAAGGATGCGGGGGCCAGGCTCTCTGATGCGATGGGTGGGGCAGCTTGCAAACAGGCGGCTTTGACTCTGGGACCATCATCGTCCATTTCTCCCCGCCCTGCTTGGTACCTCCTCCCCTCCCCACCTGCCCTTCCCAGAGCCATGGTAGTATCATGAGTGACGTGGCTGTTTCTTCGCCATCAGAATAGGTGTACTGGAGCAGGCACACATGTGCGCACATCCCATCAGGCACAACGCATGTACGTGGGGCTCTTGTGCAAAGAACTCTGGCATGCTGGACCAGTATCAGGCAGGCTGCGAACCCAAGAAGTCCATGAGCTCGTGGGCTTTTTCCCCCCTCTGTCTTAGTTACTTTTCTCTCACTGCTGAGACAAAATACCCAACAACCAAATTAAAGAGGGAAAGGTTTATTTAGCTCACAGTTTGTGGAGGTCTCAGTCCATACTCGGCCGGCTCCAAGACAGAGGGGCACATGGCGGAGGGCAGCAGTTCATGGGGGCAGAAGACAGCAAAAGCAACAAGAGCAAAAAAGGAGGGAGACGAGAGAAGACTCTTTCTGTCCCTTATATTGTTTGTAGGGTATTGTATATACCCCAGGGTGGGTGCAGCGCTCACACCCGTAATCCCAGCATTGGACCATGAATCAACTGCAAACTCTAGAAGGCCACGCCCACAGCTACATGAGGCTCCGGGAGCACATCTGGTCACAAATCACAACATCCTCTAAACTGTTTTTTATTTTGTAGCCTTTGCCCCTTCTGTAGTCCCAGTGCATTACTCTCATTTCTCTAAGCTCTTCCAATCTAGAATAGTCCTCTGCTTTTTTTTTTATCATGATTGTCTGTTTGAAGAGTCCAGGCTGGTCTTCAGCTTGGAGTTGTGGTTCTGTTCCCCTCAGGAACACCTGGTTCTGAATGGCTCTAGCTCAGACATCTCAGAATCCAAGTGGGTCTCCTCACATGCCCAGGTGGCTTCCAGTTGCTTTGGGGTTGAAGAATTGAGCGGTGATAGCTTACAAAACCATGCCCTCCCATAGGCTTTGACTTGTTAAGCGTTGCAGAGGCTTCCTATGGGCTTGAAGGGAAAATTATGCAAGGTTGGGTTGAGAAACTAAATCAAAAAGTACAAAAATCTAAAAATACTAAATCAAATACTAAATCAATCTAAAAATACTAAATCAAAAAATACTTCCCTTAGTTACTCCAGGCAGCCCCAGGCCTGCCTTCTGTAGCACTTCATTGAAAGGTGCCTCCGAATTAACGTAAGTGACCGGGCAGTAGGGAAGGGAGCGGGGGACTTTCAGCAGGGGCCAGGATATCGGGGCAGTGCTGTTGCATCATCACTTTGGAGCACCTGAGGGGCGGTGCAGCTTATCCACACCCTGCTAGTCCCCGCAGTGACCTTGGGGTAGCTACACTGAGTCCGTCTGACAGACGAGGCTCAGGGAAGGGAATTGGGGAGTCCAGACCCCACATCCCACACGCGGAGCCCCTGCCACTCCCATTTAATTCCAGCTCCACTTAAATGTTCTTGCTGTTTCTTCCCAGTCTGGGCCTGAGGTTTTCTCTATAATTTCCTAAGAAAAGTGTAAGGTAGAACAAAACTTACCAGATCCGACTCAGGTGACAGCTTAGCAGGGAGAAGTTCAGGCTTGGCTCACTTGGGGCAGTAATGTCCCACATAGACACAGTGCAAGGGCCGGACTAGACACCCGGAGAGGCGCCCTGGCTGTTGTTCTGGAACATTTTCAAGGCTTCACTTCTCTTGTCAGAATGTCACAGCTGGCTCCACACCACCTTGGGAAGCCACCGCATAGCTCCTGACCCCAGCACTGGTGCAGGAGACATCTTCTCCCCCAGCCCTGGGGCAGACCCTAAATCCCTTCCCAAAGTGACAGAGGAGCAGATATTGCCAGAATCTGATATGTCAAGAGTGGAACATTCTCTCTTGCTGGCCAGCGGGGAAAGGAACAGTGTACTTAGTTACTTCTTGTTGCTGAGGCAACATGCCTGACACCCACATGTTAAAGGTGGAAAAGTTTATTCTGGTTCACAGTTTGTAGAGGTTTCTGTCCACAGTCAGCTGGCTCTGAGGTAGGGCTGCATGGCAGAGGAGAAACAGCTCACAGCATGATGGGCTGGAAGCAACAAGGGGTTGAGAGGGAATGATGTATATCACTGGGCCTCATGTAGCTGGGCCATGCCAGAGTGACCACCTCTTCCCATCAGGCACCTCACTGACATTGTACATCCCTGTAAACCCCAGTGGACTAATCCTGTCACCACCCTCTTTTGTGTGTGTGTGTGTGTGGTGCTGGGGATCGAACCCAGGGCCTTGTGCATGCAAGGCAAGAGCTCTACCACTGAGCCACATCCCCAGCCCTAGTCGCCTCCCAAAAGCCCTATCTATAGTCACAGGAGGCTTGTGGGGGACATTAGTTATAAACCATAACACAGGCAAAGGCTCAAAGTTGGCTGTCAGTATTCAAATAGAGAGCAAGGGAAGGAGCAGCTGGGGAGAAATGAAGGATTGGCCAAGAAGCAGGCAGGAGAGGGAGTCACAAAGCCAATAGCAGTGACCATATATCGAGCACTTACTACATGCCAGGCACTGGGCTGAGGGCCAAATCCATCATTCAATTCTCACAGCCTCCCATGAGGTCATATTATTCTACCTTATAAATAGAGAAACTGAGGTGTTGTGAGTTCTCACAGTGACAGCAAGTGCTGCACCTAGATTCTCCTTGACTCCTTTTGTGTAATTACGATGCAAAATTATCCAGAGCCAAGGGGCCCAGTGGGAGCTTCTGGCATTCACGTTTAAGTCTGAGTCTGTGGTTTGTGTTCTTCCCACTCTGAGCCTTGGTTCCACCCAAGTGGGTAGTGCTGATGAACAGTGTGAGGCCCGCAATCAGGACAAATGGCTCTGGTGTGGGGGCTCGTGGAGAAGTGTTCCTGGATTCTAGACAAGCAGAGAGACAGCAAAAAACCCAGGAGAGTGGCTTTTATGAGAAGAACTTGAGTGATGTCTCTGGGAACACAGAAGCTAGAGGGATGTCTTAGTAACGACCGTCAGAGAGTCGGCACTGTCAGATCTCCAAGGACGGTGACTAGCAGCTGGGAGAAGAAGAAGGACACATTTCTAATCCAGGGGAAAGTAGTAGACTGCAGGGCCAAGACAGATGTCCTGATCACGTGGCCATGCAAGCTGGACAGACCCAGGGCAGGGGGCTGTCTCAGCAGCTATGGCCACCCAGTCTTGCAGGAAGAACATGGGGACTAGATGTGGCCCCCAAAGATGAGACCTGCATGCTAAGGACTCGTTTCCTTTCATGGTGCTGGAGATGGACCGGGGCAAGTACAGGCGGGGCAAGTGCTCCACCACTGGGCCACACCCCAGCCAGCAAGTGCCGTCACACGTTCTTGTCTCCGCACTCACTGCGAGCCAGGCTTTGTTCTATGTGCTTCCTGTGTTTTCCTCCGCTGTTCTTGTTAATGACCGCTTTGTAGTGGGGAGGGGCATCTGCTCCAGTGAAGCACGAGAGGCTGGGGCCTAGGCAACACTGCTAGGAGACACCAGGGCCAGGGTTTCCCTGGGTAGTTGGCCTCCCGTGTGCTAGCCCCCTTGCACTGGTTTCGGACATTCAAGCAAGCCCCGTCATCTTCATGTACAGATGAAGATGCCACAGATCCCAGAGCAGGCCCAACGGGCTATGAGGTGCCACCCCGGGCCCTGAGGTCCCTGCCTCGCAGCACGCAGTAGGGCTTCCCCATCCTCCTCTTCCTCGTCCTGCCCTCTTCATTTCCTTGTTCACGTGCACAGTGAAGGTCAAGGCTCTGTGTGCTCATCGCCTGCCCCTTCCGTAGGGGAGCTGGAGAAGCAGCAGGGAACAAAGACGCTCTCCTTCAGGTCCAGGGGAGCCCAGGTGGAACCACAGTCAAAGCAGGGATCACCCACAGGTGAGTGTCAGCTCTGGCATGGGCCCCAGCCCACGAAAGGCCCCTTGCAGTCCCGAGCCTGGCTCCTGGGGGACTTGGGTGGGAGGTGAGCCCATTTTTCTAGTCATTTCTTTCCACTTTCGAGCTCTTAGCTGCCTCTATTCCCATGGGCTTTGGTGCTGGGAATGAGAAGGAAAAGCACAAGAGAAACGTGTCCATTTGCAAACGGCACCAGCGCTCAGGTGTCCTTGTGATGTGACATCATTCACCCTGGAGGAATCCGCCCGAGTCCTGTCATCCTTCCCCAGGGTAGGAGTCGGGTGGGGAAGAAGGGTGGCCAGCAGGGCCTGGGAAGCTCCTGTGCCCCAGACAGAGCCCAGTTCTTTGCCTAACAAGCCCCATGCACTGTCCAATTCAAGTCCAGGTCGGATACCCTGAAATCAAGACAAGACTCCCAGTCAGTTTCTCAAGTGGTTTATTCAGTTTGAATTGTTCATTCCAGCTGAGTCAAGCAGCTGCAGGCTTGATGTCCCCCCTTGGCCACACTCTCTTGACCTGCTCCCTCAGCCCTCTGACACCCTCTCGTTGCTATCTGCTGCCCCAACCTTGCCTGCACCTGTAGATGGCACAGAAGATGACGCCACCACCTCGCTTCCACCTGCCCCAAATAAAAAGCAATTAAGAGCAATAGTGTGAAAATTAAACCCCAGCCCAAGGCAATGCCAGTAAACCACCCAGAGCAGTTTATTCATTAGCTCAGTCATTTCCCTTCACGTTCAGCAAACTGCACGGAGTGTGTGTGCCTGCTGCCCTCTGCTGAGTGCCACAGGTCACAGTAAGATGCCATTGTGAGCTGAGGAAGCCCAGAGGCTTCCCTGTGGTCCCAAACCCTCCACACTGGCCCTGATGCCAGAGGGCACAGGCAGGAGCACAGGAACCGGTCCCACCTGCTAGCACATGTGATCCACTTTCTAAGCACACCATGGAGGCTCTTTCGCTTCATGGAGATGCTCACTGAGACGTCACCCATGTAGATGGGTTCCTACTGTTCTGCACCACCCAGCTGGACTTCCATAGCCCCTTGAAGGTCACAGAGTGGCAGTCATAGCTTGTTTTTACAGCCGCCTAAGCCCAGAGCCAATCTTCTGCTGTGGTGTGTCCCCTCTCATCTCATACCTGCAGCCCCTGCTGGCCTCTCCTTGGGAAATGCAAGCCCTGGTCACCCCAGGATGGTGTCCCCAGGGACCTGTCCATGAGTTACCTCTGTAGTGAGGTGTTTCCCAAAAGATGCCACAGTCCCCTCTCGTGCTTTGGAAAGCAGGCAGCTGAGTAAAGCAAGGGAAACTGCCCACCCTCTGTGTGGGGGATGAGAAATCAGAGGGTCTTTGGAGGCCAGGGGAGGACTTAGAAAGAGCCATCAAGCTGTCCTTGGGGCACTGAGGGGCCCTGCTGGCCTGCAGGATGGGCAGAGTGCCTCAGTAGTAACCACAGGCCACACTGGCTCTGCCGTGTACCAGGCACTGTGGTGAGTGCTGTGCCAGGCTCCAGTCATGAGGTCACAGGAGGAGGGACCAAGTGCAGCCCCTCCTTCAAGGAACCCGAAGCTGGTCAACATGGTGCCCACAGGCCAGTGCCCGCCTCATAAGATGGCTCTCCCATCCACCTTGGGAAGGTGTTGTGGGCATTAGACTAAAGAACGCCAACATCAGAAAGCATGTCAGAGATCTGCTAGTCTGAGGAGGCCCAGAGAGGTGCAGCATCTTACCCACGATAACACAGCTAGGTAGCATATCTGGGCTCCCAACTTGTGACCGGGTCCGCCGATCCAGGCTGCACCTCAGTGAGGCGTGTGCAGCACCCACAGCCTGGCTGCCAGGCCAGCTAAACTGCAGAAGTGCGAGGGGAAGAGGAGGAGGGAGGGCCCAGGGCTGTGTCAGGACTGGTAGAGAATGAGTGCTCTGCTCTTTACATTCAAAGCTAAGAGGGACGCTGCGCTGGGGGAGAAGCCCACGGAGAACCCAGGGGAGGTAAGTAGAGGCCTGGTGCACCCAGGTGAGTGTCTCCCTGCCCCTGTCCTTCTTCTCACCTTCTCTGTTGTTTCTCTTCTCAGGTATTAATCCATGCCTCCCCAGCCCGACTCACCATTTTACCAATTTCAAGAGATACAATTAAAAGTTACTGCTAGCATGAGTAACGCCACTCTTCCAGCACCCAGTTAATCCACCAGCACGTTCTACCCACTCCCAGCCCAGGCCCGTGGAGAGGGAGCCCCCACACCCCACAGTCCACCTTCCTGTACTGCCCTACGCCCACTGCCCAGCCAAGCTCTGCCGACCACACGCGCTATCGGAGAACCCAGCACGCGTTTCCCCAGTGTGCCCGTCCCCCATGTGAGGGAGCCTGGGCTCCCCCTGAGAGTCACACTTGAGTCAGGTCCCCAGGCAGTCACTTCTGGGCTGACGCGCCCTTTGGACACCTCCCTGAGGAAGATGGAAAACTGAGTGTGGGGTAAAGAAAAGGCCTCTCTCTGCAGCAGCTGGTGTCCTGCAAAGCCGGCCATAGTAGGGGCATGCACACGGGGGAAATGGGGCTGAGCAGGGCTGGGATTGTCTCGGAAGGAAAGGACACCCGGGAAGGGCCATGGGGGATCTCTGCCGGTCCCAAGGTGTCTTCCCTGTCGGGGAGCATGCAGCTGTCTCAGCAAGCCTAGCTGGGCTACAGCCCCCACCCTGGACCCCTTGGACACCAGTGAGCTCCGGCCCCATACCTTTGCCAGCAGGACACCAGTTGCTCAGGCAGACAGTCCTTTCCCAGCCCCACTTCCAGCTGGAGGCCCCCTAGATGTGATGAGCAAGGAGCCCCATTCACCAGGCCGCTGAACCCTGGCAACTGCAGGACGCCCAGAGCTCAGCTTCCTGCCCCCCCCACGGCCCCCACCCCCACACACGAGTGTCCGGAGCAGGCACCCCTACTCGGAGGAGCTTCCGCCCGGCAGCTGGCCAGCCCCCGGGTGGGTATTCCATCCCCACCCTCCCCTCCCATCTTCCCACGGCCGCCCATCTCAGCCTTGCAGACAGACATGCCAAGTCGCCAACCCTGCCCCTGCCCTGGCCACAGCTGCGCAGTAGGGACAGAGGGGACCGGCAATCTGAGCCGTCTCCCCTCTACCTGTCCCGAGGGGCCTTGTGGTTCTCTGCAAGGCTCCTTCCCCTGAGCTAGCTCCAGGGCCCTGCCAGCCCCCGCTCCCCTGCACAGAGGACAGCCTTGCGCCCCATGGCCTCTCCGCTGGACCCCAAGCTCTTGTCCTCTGCCCTCTCCTTCATCATTGCCTGGCCGACCCCTCTGGCAGGCGCTTGTCCACCTTCTCTGAGCTGTTCTGACCTGCTACTCATGTTTCACCCTCTGTCTCCTCTCTCTCTCTCCCTCTTCGCTGAGCAGGGAGTGAGACGGGAGTTAGAATGCGAGGACAGTTTGCTGTCACATCCTGCTTTTCACTTACTGACCATTAAAGATAAAGGACCTGGGCTGGGGTGGGGGCTGGGCGCACCCACAGTGGAGGCAGAGCCGGCACACAGGAGCAAGAGAGGAAGCTCGGCCCGAGGCCAAGGGCTGCCTGGCCTGCACAGGGTGGCTAGGCATTTGTCTGGGGAGGGGTGGCCGCGAAGGCGGGCCGGGGAGGCACAGGGGCTCGCAGCCTGGTCTGGTGGCTTCGGGCCACTTTTCTCCTGCAACATGCAGACTACAGTGCTGGAGCTTATGAGTACTGAGGGGAAAAGGCAGAGCTGGGGGCCTTGCAAGGGAGCTGGCAGGTAGGAGCACTCAGATCCAGGAGCACCCTCAAGCAGCAGGCAGGGCCAGCAAGTGCTGGTTGAAGTCTTCCAGATGGTATGGGCCTGGACCTGGGATACTGTCTTGTCTTAGTTACTTTTCTCTCATTGCTGAGACAAAAATACCTGACTCCCAGAATTAAGGAAGAAAAAGTTTATTGAGCTTACAATTTGTGGGACTTTCAGTGTATAATCAGCTGGCTCCAGGGCAAAGTGGCACATGGCGGAGGGCAACAGTCCATGGTGGTGGAAAACAGCAAAAGCAACAAGAGCACAAGCGGGGGAGCAGCAGAGAGCAGGCGCTCTCCCTCCCTTATATCGTGTGCAGGCTGCCCGCCCCAGGGCGGGTGTGGCACTCACACCCATAGCCTCAACTTTGGACTAAGAATCAACCATAAAGTCTGGAAGACCGCCCCATGACCGCATGAGGTTCTGTGCAGGGACATCTAGACACAAACCACAACAGGTCTCTTCCCCTGAACTGAGTCAGAGCCTTGATGGCCCCTCTGCACTCTTGAGCAGCAGGCTATGGGTGACGGAGCCCAGCCCAGACAGCAACCCAACAGGAAGCATCCTGAGAGCGGAAGGCCGCGGCCTCCCTACAGGAAGCATCCTCAGAACGGAAGGCCGCGGCCTCCCCACGGGAAGCATCCTCAGAGCGGAAGGCCGCAGCCTCCCCACAGGATCCAGGTGTTTGGAGGAGTTCGTAGAGTGTCATAGCTACTAGTTAGGGTACTCAGGGGTGAGACAGGGTGAGGAATTACATCCTGGTCTTTCTAGAATACTCTAACCACCCCATGCTCAATTCCTCCACCTCCCATTGCTAGCAAGGAGGCCCGGTGCGTTCACATTGACCCCTGTGGTCCACAGGAGGGGGGTCCTATGGGCCTCTGGGGCACCTCCTGCCCCAACCCAGGGATAAAGCTCAGAGTCCCTCTAGCTCTCCCCTCCTGCTGTCAGGCAATCTTAACCAGAACCCAGCTTGGGCTGAAAGGAAGGTGGGCACCCAACTTGGCCCTCAGATGTTGGGGCTGGCTTGGATGTGGGGCTATGGCCACGTGGTGTCTGGGAGGACAGGGCAGGTCCAGAACACTCCTCCAGTGGTCTCTGGCATTCTGGAGTTGGGGTACCTTTTCTGGTATCAGTTATGACAAGGTTCTCTTTAAAGAGGCAGGAGGGAGAAGGGGGCCGGAAAGGATCAGAAGTGCTTGGCTCTGTCACTGATGAGGCGACTGAGGCCTGTCGGACACAGTTCACCCTCCGTCAGGCTCTGGGCTGTGCTCTCCCTGGTCATAGCCAGCTTTCCTCTGGGTAGAGAGTTGGGCAGAGGCTCAGAGAAAAGGCTGAGAGGGCCTGACAGGCGGCAGAGGTGGGCCCAAGGGAGGGAGACAGGGGGATGCTTGGGCAGCCTGTCCCAGCCCTGGGATCGGATCTAGTCTCGTAACATGTCATGCTTCTTTGGCTGTTTCTAAACTAGGTGTCAATTCACAACAGGCTTCAAACGTCCCAGCACAACTCCAGGCTGGGGGCCGAGAGGGGAGCGCCAGCGCCAGCGCCACTGCCAGACCCGCAGCCTAGCCCTTTGAGAGGGCAGCCCCCGCCGCTGCCACCACTGCCACCCACACCCCCAGGCACCCTGGTGCAGTGCCAGCAAATTGTCAAGGTCATTGTCCTGGACAAGCCCTGCTTGGCGCGCATGGAGCCCTTGCTGAGCCAGGCTCTCTCCTGCTACGCCTCGTCCTCCTCTGAGTCCTGCAGCTCCACACCTCTGCGAGGCCCAGGGTCCCCGGTCAAGGTCATCCACCAGCCTCCGCTGCCCCCACCCCCGCCCCCTTACAATCACCCTCACCAGTTCTGCCCGCCCGGCTCCCTGCTGCACCGGAGGCGCTACTCCGGCGGCTCCAGGAGCCTGGTGTAGCTCTGCCTCCAGCAGCCTGTTGCCCCAGGGAGGCCGGCCACCAGAGTGGGCCTCAGCTAGCCCTTAGCCGCTCCCTGCATCCTGGCATTCCTGGTCACCGACCACTGTTTGGAAAGAGAACCCTGATCCCTGGCACATGGATTTGCTTGGTCCAGCCATCCTACCCTTACTCAGCTGAGCATCCCCCAAACCTGGAGACACCACCCCCTCTCCTGGGGCCCCACACAGCCAGATGAGGTGACATTTGCAGCCACCACTCTCCCCAGTTGGACCATGGAGGAAACTCACAGCTGAGGGGCTGACCAGCTTTCAGGCTTAGAGTCTGTTCACGGCTAAGCCTCGGCCCACGGGCAGAAGCAGGAGGCTGGAGTGGCTGGTGGGGGTAACAAGCCCCAGTGGAGGGGGGCTGGCCCGCATCAGGTGCCCCTGTAGCTGGGCTGAGTGGAAGAGGGTGGCCCTAGCTTCCTGGGGCACCAGCTGGCAGGAGGCCGAAGGAGAAGCTAATTCTGCTCCCCTGTCCCCCAGCCCAGCAGCCTCAGAGGCTGCTCCTGGGTCCCCAAAGACACTGGCTCTCCTGGCCCCCTCCTCCCGTAGCCTTCTCATGAGCTGCCTGACTCCAGAGGAGGGGAGAAGGGAAGAGGAGCACTTGGCTCTCTCTAGGTCAGTTCAGCAGGGCCGTGAAATTACGAGGTCCTATATCTGCAAAATGCACTTTGTAAAATCATTTAGTAGTTTCCCAGCCCCCAGTAATACCCAGTCAAAGCCAAGTGCACACAGTACTGGCATGTAAAGTGCACCAGAACCAGGTTAATTTCTCCCACTGTTTCCACAGGAACAAGGGGACCCTGGTGGGGGTTCTGGTAGAGGTTCTTCTGGACTCAGAATCAGGGCTGCCTCTTGCGTGACTCAGTGGCCTCCGGGAAGAACCTGGATGAGAAACAGGCAGGAGCAGTAAGGCCGCCGAGCACGCAAGTCTCCCCACTGGCCCAGCCTTCAGCAGTCCCCTGTGGAGGTGCAGAACCCCTCCAGCGTGACTGGCTGAGTCCCTTCATCACAAAGGAGAGCCAAGCAGGGCTGCTGGCCTCCCAGGGTGGACAGGAGCGGAGAGTCAGCCTTGGGTGCCCACAAAGTCCCAGCCCGAGGCGAGACAGCCCATCCTCAAAGCCAAGGGCTGGTGCCCTGGCCACCCTATCAGGGAGGCTTCAGGAAGTACGTGCTGCAAGCCCAGCCGCATTGTCTTGTGCCTGCAGCTACAGCTGTACTTCACCACAGTCCTCCCTCAGAGCCCATTTATAAAGCCTCCAGGGCGACGCCATAGATATTGGCTAACTCCGGAGTGAATTGGCTTCTCTAGCCCCAGCACATGTCCTGTGCTGCCGCATCCTGGGCCAGGGACAAAGTGAGGATAATCCCCACCCTCAGAGGGGCCAGGTGACCTAGTTTCCCTCGTACTTGTATGAACACCCCGACGTCATCATGAGGTCACTCAGTCAGTTTATTTCGGGCTCTGTCTTGACAGGCTGGTTTCCGTAACTTAGGGCCAATTTGCTGTGTTCCTTGTGACTCCTGGTCCCTTTCTTTTCCTCATCCTGGCAGCCTCGGCCCCTCCAGGGCCATTCTGAACAGCTTTGCTGGGGCCAGAGCCTGGAGGAGAGAGAGCTGAGAGATGGGTCCACAATCCAGACAACTTGCTGCCCTGAGCCATGGTGGGAGGTGTCAGGGTCTCGAGGTGTGATGGGGCTGCAAGGATGGGAGTGGGGGAATCTGCAGTGAGGGAGCTGAAAACGGAGCACAAACCACAAGCAGGAAGCAGGGTATGAGTATGAAAGAATGTGGGTGACGAGTGTAGCTAACTATTTATGAGGTGGGAGCCACTGCTGCTGGGCTGCTGAAGAAGGGCAAGGCCCTAGGCAACTTCGTCAGAGCCTTGTCCCTGCTCACACTGTGAGCAAAGTGCCCCCCTCCCAGTGGGCATGCACAGCCATGACCGCCCCGCCTCCCGCTCGCTCGGCCAAAGCCCAGCTTCCCTGATGGCAGCAACCATGTCCTCGGGGCTGGCCCGTGCACATTCTGTGGGGCCCGGATGTTCAGGCACCCAACCCCTTCCCCAGGTCAGAGGCTCATCCTGGTTTGCTGCATGGTGGCCCTGGGCCCCATGGGCAACAGGAATCCTGCACAGAAAGAGACCAGCCTGGGGTGGGCAGCACTGACCCAGGAAGGGTCGGGACAGGAGACAGCTGGCCTTCTTCACTGATCAGTCAGCAGGATAGGCTGGGGCCCTCCTCCATCTCCTCCCCAGAGGCTAGGGACCTCCTCTGCCCGCTCCATGGGAGCAGTCATGTCAGGGCCTCCCAGAGGGCCCTGCAGAGATGCTCAGGGGCCCTCCTGCTCCCCCAAGACTAAGGGTGGTGCAGTGCTGACTAAGGCCCAGTCACCCTGAGACAGCCCCACGTCATCAACCCTCTAGGCCTTACTTTGGGGGACCTGGGCTCCTCTCCCATTTTATCGATTTGGCCCAAGTCCAGAATCAAGAGTGGGAGATAAAACTAGCTTCCTCACCCCCTCAGGGCAGGTCCATGGCCAGACCTGAAGCGGGCCAGTCCAACCCTTGTCCTGGAAGCCTGCCTCTCTGTCCATCTGTCCGTCTCCAAGGCACCTTCCTCCTACACACACACAGGTCCTGGTCCTCTGACTCCTCCCTCCCCCACCACCCGTGCCCCAGAGCCTGCCAGGATATCTCTTGTAGCCCGTAGGCCTCCCTGGTGACCGTCTGTCTGTCTGTCCCTGAGTTCGGGGCACCTCTCCTCTCACTGCTCACGTCCTTGCGCGCACCCTTCACCCTGCTGGAGAGACGCCTCTCTAGGGAAAGGCAGGGTGGCTGCACCCAGCAGTTAATCCAAATGGCAAATATTTTGTAACAAAATAGCCCAGAGGTATTTTATCTGTTCAATTCATAGAGTTTTAGAGATTATATTGAAATACGTCACTTGAGGAAATGGTGTCAGTCTCTTACTTGTTCTTGCACAGAGCGTCCGTCCCACAGTGGTCCGGCCAGGAGGAGCCCTGGTGAAGCCAGAGACGCTGGGCCGCTGCCCCTGCTCCGGTGGTCTTCCTCTCACTCCAGGACAATGTTCTTACCATGTGATGTGCTTAGGAATCTTGCTGGGAGGAAAGAGAGTTCCAGCCATCTACACAGGGCTCCAGGGCAGGGCTGGGTGCAGAGGTGAGAAATCACCCCACCCCCACTGATACACACATGCGCACACACAGAGTGAGTCAGGAAAGTGGGCTGCAGTGGAGACTGAGGGCAGCCATGCGGGAAGTGCCCCAGCAGCCAGCACGCACCTAGGTAGTTGGTGCGGGGCAGTAGCTAGGGGCCCCCACCAGCTTGGCTTGCTGCAATAGATGGCAAGGGTCCTTTGGGGAGTCAAGGGGGCCCATCCCACTGGCCAGATTTGATCCTTGGCCTTGGGTGATTCTCCTACACACACACACACATGCGCGCGCACACACACACACACACACACACACACACCCCAAGTCCCAAACTGAAACTTCGGGGCAGGGTCTGGTCTGAGAAGCCTGTGGCGCATCTGGGGTGCAGGACCGGGACGCTGTTGGGGAAAGTGCTTGGAGCTGCAGACTGCATCTTCTGAGTCCTTCCACTGCCACGCTGGGCCTCCTGCTGGGAGCTGAAGAAGGATCAGGCTTCTGGGAAGGGGAGAAGACAGTGGCCCAGGGGCTGGAAGATTGAGTGTGGGAGGCCGAAATGAGGCTGGTGGAAATGCAAGGGCTCTGGTGAACATTCACAGCCACTGGTGGTCTCAGCTCAGCTCTGCAGCAGGGGGCTGGAGACAGGGTGCTTTCCCCAGGTGTGGACAGAGGAGAGAGGCTTGCAGCCACACAGAGGCATCAAAGGACTGAGAAGTGAACAACAACCAATATGGCACCTGCAAAGAGGGCACCCAGCTCTCTTGATGACCAGAGCTCTGAACTCACAGAAAGCTAGATATCTCCAGCGCCCTCCATAGGCTGGATCCTACTGTCCTGTTAAAGTGAGAGGGAACGTGAGCTCACTCTCTTTCCAGGAAATGGGAAATTCCAGAAGCAGCAGAGACCAGCTACGACCGATCCCACCCTGGGAACTGGCTGACCCAAGAAGCTGAGGTCCGGCCCCTGAGAAGACTGGGTCAGTCTAGTACTAGGAGGAGGCCTGGGGCTGTAAGGACCCCTTGCTGTAGTGCCAGGATGCCAGTGAGTGAATGCACTCTTCTCCCACTTCCTGGCCCTGAAGTCACCCAGAAGAAATGCCCACCCTCTAGTAGGAAAGGGAGACCATGCATTCTGATGGAGGCCCTGGTGGTGGGGGGTCCTCTGGGTCCATTTAAGGACAGAGGCTCTAGTCAGTTGCTCTGTAACCCTTTGCAGATGGGAAACATATATCCATCGGTCACTTACTTAGAGAGCTACCAGGAAGGGGCCCTTGGATTTACCAGTTTCTGGCTGAGAGCAGTGGCCAAGAATAAAGAACCAGTGCCACAAATGAGGGCGAATTCAACAAGCTTCTACACACCCATTGGGCAATAGGCACCTTCCAGCTACAGGGGTTGCACAGTGACCAGGACAAGACAAGCTGCTGCCTGAAGGTTCACATGAGGAACCGCCCAAAAGAAACAAACGGTGAGCCGTGTTCACATAGGGGATGGTGACATGGTCAGGGTGACGCGGAGGGCCCATGTTAGAGGGCACGTCTGTGAAAGTCCTCTGAAGGAGGAAAATTCAGCCAGCTCAAGGTCAGGTCTGAGGGTACTGAGCAGTTGTAAGGGTGAAATGTTTTCTTAGGCAGAAATCAAGACTATCTGCCAGAAGACCATTACCTGATATATGAATTTACTTACATGAAAAAAAAAATCTTCCTAAAGCATCAAAATGGATTTAAAAACACACACACACTGAGGAAATCATAAAATTGGTTTTCTCCTAGAATATCCAGATCAGAAGCATAGGTCAGGAGGAGAAGTGGGCTGGGGGGGCAGGCAGGTAGCTCCAGTGAGGCAGGGTAGAGGTGTCTGCGCAGGAAGTCCAAGGCCGCCTCGCCGGGCCCCAGGAAACACCGAACAGCAACAGCGAAGCCCAGCTGCCAGACGCTGGGGCAGCTGCTGTCCAGCATGGGGCGCATATACGGGATTCTGACACTTGACAAAGGAGGAACCTAGTTTGGGGCTCAGTCAGCCAGCAGCAGCCTGCCATCTGCCTCCTCCCAGGTCACTCCAAACCATGCAGACTCAGGCTTTAAGTGGTAATGTAATGCAGCCCAGGGTCCTTTGCCCACTTGGTCCTGGGGTTGGTGCTTTTCATACTTAACATGTACCCCATGATCTGCAGTGAGACCGACCTCTCCCATCAGGGCTGCACCGCGCAGCTGTGGGCCTCAGCACCCTCCCCTCCTCTCCCGGACCTGATGGATGTGTTTAATCTACCACTGCTTCCTGAGAACCACCTTCAATCAGTAGGCTGTTGACACCAAGATGAAATTCACTCCGTTCTGCCCCGTGGCATCCTCACAGAGTCCCCGTGAAGGGAGGCATGTCAGTAAGGTGGTTTTAGAGCAGGAGGCACCAAGCTAAAGGTGTGGACCAGTAGAGCTGCTAGGCAAATAGCTCTGCTTCTGCTCCACCAGTGCTACAGCCCTCAGATGCCCAGGGCTGCTTTGTTTAGGGTTCTGCATGACTCCACCAACCCATGGGAGCAAGATCCATTCTACCTTCACCTCAGGTAGACCCTTTAGAGGCAGGGGTGCCCCATCCAGGAGAAGGTAAGGTCTATCAGAGGCCAGTGGCTAAGAGCCATGGAAGGCAGCCAGGTCCAGGCGCAGACCCCTAGCCCCAGCTTAGTCTCAGGAAGACTGAAGGACGGAATGGGAATGGGCTGGGGTCAGGTCCAAATCTGGTCCCAGCAGGAAAATTCCATCCAGGGTGAGTCTCATGATGCAGGAACTGGAGTTCAGGAGATGGGGAGGAGGGATGGGAATCCTCCTCTCTCCTCCTCCTCCTCCCTCCCACTCCTCTGCAGGTCTGGGCAGTTTCGCTCCCTTGAGAACCAGGCAGCCCAACACCACTAGCCAGCCCCCAGCACCTCAGTGCTTCCTGAGCTCCCATGACCCAAAGACTGAATGACCTCGTGCCTGGCTCTGGGAAACCGTGGGAACCAGCTGCAGGGAAGGCAAGAGAGCACCCAGGAGACCTGGCTCTTGTGAGCACTTCCAACTCCTCAGACCGCCCTTGCCCTCCCTTCCCCAAGTACCCAAATCCTCCAGCCCCCTCCAGGACCACGAAGGTCCACTCTGAGGGAGTGGCAGGCAAGGGTGAAGAAGCCTTTCCCCTTCACAGGAAGTCACAGAATCCCCAGCCAGACCTACAGGTGGGTGTGCAGGTTAGTTAGTCCAACTAACCAGGTTACTTATCCTTTTACCGATAAACATAAGACATTATGAACAGCAGATAAGCTCGAACTAAGAAGGAAGAACATAATAAACACAAAGGCAGAAATTAAACGTCTATATACACACTCAAAAAAAAAAAAAATTCCCCCCACACCAGGCCAAATGATTTGACTATATTCTACTACCTAGTCATAGAATAGGCAATTCCAGTCTCAGGTTAACTCTTTCAGAAAAGACACCCCCACGCTCCTTTTTATGAGCCTAGTGTAACCTTAAATGCAAAAGCTAGTATAGACAAGGGCAGTATGGGAAAGAAAGACAAGAAGACGACCTTGCTTATGACCCTAAATACAAATTTTCCACACAAAATAATAACAGAGCAAGGCACTGAATGACAAAAACACACCATTGCCAAGTTGGGTTTGTCCCGGAAGTGCTAAGAAGAGTTTAATATGAAAAAAAACCTGCATAAAGTTCACTGCAAATATGATCAACTCAATAGATGCCAAAAAGCAATCAATAAAATTCAGTACTTATTCTTGATTTTTTTTAAAGCGAATTTGGAACAGAAGAAAACTTCACAGCTTAGTAAACAGTAGTCTATCAACATACCATATCAACTGTCACACTTAATAGTGAAATTTTAGACTTGCTGTCAAAACTAGGAAGGAGGCCCGCTGCCACCACGGCTAGTTCCCTGGTAAAGGAGGACAAGAGAGAGAAATCAGGATTGCTGACTGGAACTGGGCGTGGTGGTGCACGCCTGTAGCTCCAAGCTATTTGGGAGTCTGTGGCAGCAGGATCCCAAGTTGGAAGCCAGCCTGGGCAGTTTAGCAAGATCCCGTCTCAAACTAAAATCTTAAAAAAGGGCTAAAGGTGAAGCTCGGAAGTGAAGCACTCGCTGAGCACACACAAAGCCCTGAGTTCCATTCCTAGTGCTACAAAAAAATAGGAAAGAGAGAGACTGGAAAAAGACAGCTGCCGTTATTTTCAGACAGCCCGAATGCCCATATAAAAAGCCTACAAGAATCAAGACCAAAAACAAAAGCCCAAAACGTTAGCCTCAGTACAAAGGAAGAGGCCATGGTCTCCTGACAGTGGCTGCCCCCTCAGCCTAGCTGGCAGCTCCTGTCCTTGCCTTGGGACCCTTCTCTCCATGGCAGACCCGAATGTCACGTGCTCTCCTTGAGGACTAACTCAGGCCAGGCGTGGCACAGCCGCTTTGATTGCTCCTGGGCAGCACTTTGTGGGGAAGGTTGCCCGCTTCAGCAAGGGCACTGCCGTGGAGGGAAGTGAGCTCCGGCACAGGGACCCCGGCCTTCGCTCCGCTGCAGCTCCCTCAGCGTTCTGGGAAGGTGGATGGAGGCAAAGAAAACCTCAGCACAAGGGTGCATCAGACTGCGGGCAGGATTCTTGTCCCAGAGATGGAGCTGGGCCCTGACCTCAGGGATATCCAGGCCACCAAGGGCTCAGGCTGGCAAGGAGCAAGCTCTGCCGTCTCCGTAACAGTTCTAAACCCATCTGCCTAACCCGTCACAGGGCTCCTCAGACCAGATAAACAACCTGACCTGCTGGTCGTCAGACTGGGGGCAGAGAAAGCTGAAATGCAGGACCTGGGGCCTGGGCCCCCAGCCACCTCAGTCCCACGCTGCCGGCCCGGCTTCCTCCTGTCAGTCTCTCTGTCCTCCCAGTGCACGTGTCCTCCCCTGGCCTCTGTATCAATGGGCGGTTAACAAGCGTTTCATCCCTGTCACATCCAATCAGCTCTTGTGACTTCACTGAGCAGCCAGCGCTGCGGAGGAGCCGCGTGGCTCAGTCACCGGGGAGCCAGGCCCGTGAAGGGAAGGGGCAGCGGGGACAGAGCCAGCCTGGCCTCACCTGGAGCAGGACGGGGAGAAGGGAGCAAGCGAGGGCCACAGAGCGCCTGGGGGTCAGGGGACATGTGGGTGAGCAGAAGGGCAAAGGGTAGGACCGGAAGAGATCAGGGAATCGCCCTCAGAGGAGGGAAACCCTGACCCTTAAGGAGGCACTTCCTGTACCCTCCAAGCCAGGGCCAGTGTTAGTTATATATTTCTGTAACAAATCACTCCAAAAACAAGTAGCTAAAAACCACATGCATGCTTTTTATCCTTCGCCATGAGCCAGAGTTCAGGCCCACTGCACAGAGCAGGGCGGTGCAGGGCCTCCCACCGGGCTGCAGGCCAGGTGTCAGCCCAGACCCTGGTGATTTGAAGGGGGCCTGGGCCAGGGAAGCCCGCCTCCTAGTGGCTCACACAAGTTGGTGACGCTCGATGCAGGAGATCTTTGGCGCTCCAAATGCGCCTCTCCAGGGCTTCCCTGGGCCATCCACCTGGAAGCCACACTGCCACGTGGGAGCTACTGTAGCCTGGTGCTTCAAACCTAGCTTTGAAGTTACAGCCAGCCACGCTCTGCTCCTTCGCTGGGACAGGGACAAGGCTGGGCAGGAAGGGGACTTGATGCAGAGGTCATGGAAGGCTCTAGGTAGCAGGAGGTCTACCATAAATAAGGCATCCAGTGCGACCAGTCCTGAGACCACTGACCCCTGCTTCTCCCTCCTGCTCAGGGCAGGGCTCTGGCTCCCTCCCTTGTTCAAATGTCCCTCCAGGATATGCGCTCAGACGCCCTCAAAACAGTGACTGCAAAGGCCAGGCGTTCATCGGGAGTGGTGGCACACTGGAGACCACCACCATCCACCTGGTGAGGGCATTCACTTGAAAAAACGTTTGCAATGGGATAGTGGCTAAAAATCATGGGTCCCAGGTGAGGCCTCTGGTCTCCAGTCTGAAATTCAAACAGTCTGGGGGGTGAGACGGAAACAGCCTGCAAATCATGGCCATAGCCGCTCCTCACGCACAGCTGTACACACACATGCACACGTGCCTGTTAGTGTTCCGGGTACTTAGTGGAACTGTCGCTCCGTGTCCATGTCATGGACGCACGAAGAGCAGGCTCCCGCAAGCCTTGACTTTGATCCTAAAGTCCCTTTCCCGACTGCCTGTGCCCTCTGCTCCTTTGAACTTGGTCCTGGGGAGGTGGAAAGTGACAGACACACGCTTCCCACAGCCCCTGTGCCGGACAGAAACAGTCGCTAGCAGCCAGGGGAATTTAAAGGCAGGGATTCCACAGCCTGATGCCTAGCGAAGTCTGTGGAGCAAGGGGAGGTGGTGTCTGCAGGTACTCACTGTGAAGGGTACAGAGCTTGTGCCGGCCATGTGCGGAACCGCCCAGCACAGACCATGAACAGGCCCTGGGCTTGGGCTGGCCATGGTATGGGGAGCTGTGGGTCTGGGGAGGCTGGGGGACCCCCGCCTTCTCATCCACAGGGCCGGGGAAGGACAGAGGGCCTCTGACTACTGACCCCAGCTCAGCAGCTCCTCCCTCCCTGAGGCGCTGGCCAGGACCGTGTGAGTGCCCAAGAGAAGGGCTTAGGTCACCAGGGAGGTCCGGGGTAAATTCCGGGTCAGGACTGAAGTGAGGGGTCTAGTAGGGGCAGTGAGGTTCTGGGGAGGAGGAGCTGAGGCCAGGCTCAGGGATGAGGGCCCAGGGGAGGGCAGTGAGGGCTGGGCGAAGAGGGGGTGTGGTCTCCCTCCTGGGGGCGCCGCTGTTAAGGTCTCCAGTGAGGTCAGGGGTGAGGGATCTTTAAGAACAGAGTGAGGTGACAGGTAAGAGCACCCTTCTATTTGAGGGGGGTGGCCGGCTGCACAAGACCACGCTGCTTCCCTCTGCCACCAGGGGTCAGCAGCGAGCCTACACCAGCCCATCGATTTCAGCGGAACCCTGGGCTGGCAACAAGGGGCACCTGGCAGAAGCGATTGCCCTGTGATTTCCCCAGCAGCGTTTGCCAGGTACACAGGACAGAGCAGAAAGAGGCAGAAGGGGTCGCCAGGAGCCAGGGCATCTGCTGTCACCAAAGGAGCCACTTCTCAGGCAGAGAAGTCCCCACAGACCTGGGCTCTGAGGGAAAAGATTCACTCTGGGCCCCGGGGCAGTGGTCTGGGTGACACCGACTCGGCATCATTTCCCCGAGTTGGCTCCCGGCGCCCAGGACAGCATCCAGAAGTGTTCTAACCTGCCGCGCTCGCTCCTTTCCCCGCTGGAGGCAGGACCGGACTTACCCTCACCCTGCCTTCCCAGCCTGGGAGGAGCTCTGTGAGCGGGAGGAGCTCAGGAGAAGTGAGGGACGGAGGGAACCACCTGTAGGAGCAAAGGGCACCCCGCGCACAGCCCCTTTCCATGGGAGACCCTCAGCACCCCGGAGGAGGGGGAATGGGACGCAGGGGATCCGGAGAGAAAATGGGCGAGACGGGCACAGGCTCGCAGGGGAATCAGGGCGGGGGTCCCTAGCCGAGGACTCCCTCCCCCAGGACAGGCCGAGCGGATGTGCGGTGAGACAAAGAAGAGACCGTGGCGGCGGCAAGCCGTATGTGCGTATTAACAGGGGTGGGGGCAGCGTGGGAGGAACGCGAGCCTAAGCGCCAGGACTTCAGCTCTGAGCCCGTCTCAGGCTCCCCTTGCAAAACTGAAAAAGGTCCTTCGTCTGCCAGGTCCTCGGTTTTCTCATCTGAGAAGTCAGGGGCTTGGGATAAAGAGTCAGTGCAGCTGCAGCTGCCTGGAGCCATGTTGGGAAGGGCGGGAAGTGGCCTCTGGCTGGGCCCAGGGTCTCCTAGAGGTCTCAGCAGGACCGAAGGCTGCGGTTTCCCATGGAGAAGGGTGGCCCTGCCCAGGTTCCTGGCTCCAGGGCCCCTTGGCCCCTCGCCCTTCCTACAGTTCCGTCTCCTTCTCCCCAGCAATGAGTCCTTCCTTCAAGGGAAATGGCCTGTAGTCCTGGCCAGGGCCGTTGTCCAGGTGTAGGTGTCGCCTGGGCTGGGGCAGGCTGGGATCCGGGATGATGAGCTGGGACAGACGCTGCAAAGAAGAGAGGCACTGAATGGTTCTGCTGGTGACATTTCGAGAAGCAAGAAGGGGTAATACATGGGGATAAAGGGTGTGAACTTCCAGTTCCCGGGCTGGCTGTGCTATCAGCTACCTGTACAATCTTAGGGGTGGGATTTAAGGTGGGGGAAGGGCTGCCTGTGCTTGTTAAACTTCCTGTGTTCAGGCTCCTTCCTATTATTGTTTGTAACTTAGTTTCTCCCTTCGCAATTAGTGGTCTGAAGTTGTTACCTTGCCCACACGATTTGCTGCGGGTCAGATTGTGAAGGGAGGATTCTATGACTTTTAAGAGCATTTCTGAAATAAAGCCATGGACTGGCTGCCAGAGGCCTTTTCACTAAGGTTCCACATGGTGGCAGCAAGGCTGACCTCACTCAGAACAAGTGCGTGCTCTGGGCCAGTCTCTTTTTGTGCCTTCCTTCCCTGAGTCACCTCCCCTGGACAACTGGTGGGGATTGAACCCAGGACCTCTGCATTGAGCTACATCTCCAGCCCTTTCTAAATTCATTTTGAGATAGAGCCCCACTAAGCTGCTAGGCCGGGCTTGAATTTGCAATCCTTCTGCCTCAGCCTCCTGGAGTGCTGGGATTACAAGTGTGTGCCATCATTCCTGGCTGCCACCTACCTTCTTGAAGGAACCCTGGGTCTTCATGAGGGTGATAACCATGAACAGAGGAACGCAGGCCATAGAGGAGAAGGCCAAGATCCAGCCAATGGAGTAGGCCCAGGGAGGGTAGACATAAACATTGTTGTACGTGAGGGGTGTGTGCTTGCTCAAGGAGAAGAGGAAGGTGGCCTGAAATTGAGGAAGAGCAGGTGCAGGTGACATGGGCATGGAGGTGTCCCCTTATCCACATGGGCCAGGATGGAGAAGTCAGACCCTGACGTCGGACAGTAAAATTCACTGCAAATCATGGTCCAAGGCACCTCTCGCAAAGACCAAGGCAGGAGGAAACCCAGAGGCAGGACGGAGCATGTGGAACCCAGAGCAGTCATCACCCCTTGGTTCCCTGGGTCTTCTGGTGACAGAAAGCAATAAGGGGCACATACCAGGCAAAGTCCTGGGGTCAGGAAGCACCAGGAGATCTTCACCAGTGGCCATGGCCGGTAGCCAATCATGTCCTCAATGTTGTCATAGAAACGGTCTGCCCCTGACCAGGCACAATGTGGGGAGAGTGTGAGGACCAGAGGGGAAACCAACTTCAAGAGCCTTTGCAGATGACTCACCTGGTTCATGCTCTTCCCCACCCGCCCTGTGACAGGAAACAAACAGGCTGCATGAGCGCCATGCGTCCCTGGCACCCTGGTTACCAGTGGAGAGGCACACAGCAAGGGCTATCACCGATAAACTCTCTCGTGCCTCGCTGTCTAGGACACCCCAGGGTCCTCACCGAAGCAGAGGGGTGTGAACCTAAACCAGGTTCAGTGGCCTTGCAAATGCTTGTTTACCCTGTGCAGCAGAGAGGAATCCAGTTCAAGTCAAAACATCCAGGGTTCCCATTGCTCAAGCGTATCACACAAACTCAGATGGGACTAGAAAACTGTGGGTCACAACACACTGGCCACAGAGGAACCACGTCTGAGGCCGCAGTAAAGCACAGTTGGAAGAGTGACCTGGGCTTAGCAAAAATACTAACTTGTTTAGATTTACTCTGTTTAATGTCCTTAGGTTTCCGCAATTGCTCTATTTCTAGGCAGACAGGCCTCTCGCTGGTAAAGCACAGAACCACCCCTTGGTAAAGTATGTGGAGAGCTCTCCTCCCTGTCCCCAGCCCCTACTCACTGATCGTGATGTGTGAAGCCCTACAGTGAAGATGCGCTGCTCTGACCCCGGGGCAGGGGTACTGGAGACTGCGTGGGGCGTGGAGCAGCTTTACCCTGAGCTGCATACAGAAAACTTTTTCAAAGCTTTTATTTTGACACAGGGTCTCACTAAGTTGCCCAGGCTGGCCTCCAACTTGAAACCCTGGTGCCACAGCCTCCCAAGTACTGGGACTTCTTTGCCTTCTAAAACCCTGAGATAAAAGCTGTGTGTTGCTGGGTTAAGTGTAACATTCTTAGCCATATACAGCTCCCTGTGATTGGGCTTATCAGATCCTCTCTGAGAACAGGAAGTGAAGAAGTAGGGGAAACCAGGAAGACGGCAGACAGCTGGGGAAGGAATGTAAGAAACGCCGCCAAGGAAAGAGGACAAATAAGAAGACTTAGGATAGCCAAGTCATCAGTCTCCCTGCTCACGGCCTCTCCTAGGCCTCAGTGTGTGACGGTAACTTATTCTCCGCCCTGAACCTTTGACACCAGTGTTGTGTCCCTCCAGCATGTGCAGTGGGACCAGTGGACCTGGCATAGGATAATAACTCCTCCACTTGCTGTGTGAACTGAGGCAAAAGACCGAACCTCTCTAAGCCTCTCTTTCCCCTGCGAGAGCTGTTGTTCAGAGAGCGTGAGGACATATGATGACATAGTGCCCAACACACAGTAATGCTCAACCAGCGAGGGTTTCTTCCCGCTGTCGTCAGCTGCGCTGGGGACAAGGGCGGTCGTGAGGCGTTTGGCGTTACTGCTCAGCTCAGTGGCCAAGGCCTAAGGCTGTGGGTAGAAGTCAAGGGCGGCCGCGAGGCGTTTGGCGTTACTGCTCAGCTCAGTGGCCAAGGCCTAAGGCTGTGGGTAGAAGTCAGTGGAAGGCAGAACTCACCTCACTCTGAGAAAGAAGTGTGCATGCGCCACAGTGGAAAAGGCTACTCCAAAAGCACAAGAATGATCCTCCTGACCGTGCAACTATTCAAACCCTGGGTGTTATAGCTCAGCTACTGGGGAGGGAACGGGCAATGAGCTGCTACCTCATCTTCCTCCCCTCTCCTTCCTCCTCCTTCTCCTCTTCTTCACAGTACTGGGGATTGAACCCAGGGGCTACTGAGCTATGTCTCCAGCTCCCCCACCTCTTACTGAGTCAAGGTCTAGCTAAATTGCCCAGGTTGGGCCCAAGTTTGCAATACTGCTGCCTCAGCCTCCTGAGCAGGTGGGACTATAAGCACACCCACCCCAACTGATGGAGTGCAGGGCTCTGTGGGGGTCAGAGCGTAGCCCTGAAGATCGCTTCTCACTGAGGTTCCCACTGGCCAAGGGCCTTAAACAGCCTCTACATCTAGGGCACGCTGTGGCGTTATGCACAATTACCTTCTCCACCCAGAGAAACCCATCCTGCTACAGTCTCAGCTCCAGCTGCCCTGGTGAGAGATGCCAGCCTTCCTGACCATGGTTGCCCTTCCAGGACAATGAAGCGGGAGCGTGTGGCAAAGACTCTCAGCAACTTCCCCGGCTGGGCCCGCGCATCTTCCTCCCCTGGCCCGGCCACACTGCGCCCGCTCACCGTACACCCAGCTGATGCAGATGACTTCAAACACAGAGAGAAAGAGCAGGCAGATGCCACTGCAGGCATAGTAGTCGAAGAGCTGGAAGAGGTACATCCCGCCCTGCAGAGAAGGGAGTGCAGCTGAGGCCCAGCGGCTGGGGCCGACACACATCCACTCCACTACAAGGTGGTGCATGTACCCATGGGACACCGTCCTGCACAGCTCCTGGGAGCTCACTTCTTGCATCTGTTCTGCCTTCAGGACCCTCGTTTACCTCAGGACGTTAATCCCTGGGTGCCTGGGAGGACACTGGCACCTGCAGTGCGTAGCCTTGTTTTGTCCGCCCAGAAGCTGGTAGCTGGTACCGCCTCTCTCTGTTCCTCACTTTGCTCCAGGCCTGAATAAGTCAGAGCCTGGAAACTTAGCCACGCTCTCAACAAAAAGCCATTTTCCTGCTCAGGGAAAAGGTGTGCTGGGGGCAGAACAGCCTTCCTTGATATCACAGGACAAAACCTCTGGGCACGAGGTTATCAGAAGAAAGGGGGACCACCATGTGGAAAGGGACATTCCTGACAGTGTCCTTAGTGCAGCCTGAACCAAAATGTCCCTGGACTTTGCAGCGACCTGATCACATACATTCCTCCTTCCATCTGCAGCCGAAGGACACCTGACAGATACAGCAGTTTCATTGCTTGCGTGGCTCTACAGCCTTGCCCTGAGAGACCAAGCAGGTGGTCACACTCCACCTGACAGCCAGGGACACAGTGACTCTAAGAACGGTCTGCAGCGCCCTATGGCTCTGTCCTGCCACAGCCATGCCACAGACCGCTCACCACACTCACCTCAGTGACCAGCAAGAGCCCTACCAGGTAGCACACGACTGAGATGCCAAGGATCAGCAGCTCGCGCCGCCCATGCTTCCGGAGCTGCTGGGGGAACATGTCCACAGAGGCTGTCACCAGGCACTCCATGCAGACAAACTGGGGGCCAGGAGAGGAGTGGGGTGAGAGGGGGTGGGGTGGGGCACTGTTCCCCCACCCAAGGCCGTTTCCAGCAAGTCCTGCCCTGGCTTCCTTCCCTAGCTCCCCCCCACCCCAGCACTGACACGGGGTACAGGGAGAGGGGACAGAAGGTAGGAGGGGTTGGGTCCTGCAGCAAGGCCAACCTGCTCTTAGCCACACTCCACACAGGAGTCCTGACAGAGAAGGCCGGAGGGGGCAGATCTGCTGTCCCCAAGGCAGGGACTGGGGGTGGCAGCAGGGAGAAGACTGGGAAGACATTTGGGGGAGTGCCCGTGTATGAGGAAGGCTCGAGCCTCAAGAAGTACATGGATAGCTCCTTCACAGAGGAAGGTGTGAAGGCTGGGGCCACCCAACCAACCCCGAGCAAAAGGCCCAGACAGCAGAGAGAACCTGAGAGGAGTGAGGGAAAGGGGATGCCAAGATGTCCGGAGGCTGGAAAGCAGGACACCAGGGCAGAGCTGGGCTGCGGTGACATACCTGGCTGTCCAGGCCGAGGAATAACAGCATGACGAAGAAGAGGCAGGACCACAGCTGGGATAAGGGCATCATGGTCACAGCCTTGGGGAAGGCGATGAAGGCCAGGCCAGGACCTGCAGGGGCAGCACACCCTCGGGTGAGCCAGCTCTGGCTGCCCCGCTGCAGCCCTGTCCTCAGCACTGTCTACATCTGCTGTGTCCCTCTGAGCACCCGTGCGTGTGTCCATCTGTGTCCGTGTGCATCTGTGTGAGTCTGTGTGTGTCCGTGTGCATGTCTGTGTGCATGCGTGTGCATGCACGCACATGAGCGTGAAAAGCGCGGTGCTCCAAGAGGGTGGAACAAGTCCACACATTATTCTGCTCTTGAACACAGCAGACGGATGTCCCTCGTTGGGTCCATCAGACCGTCTGCCCCCTCTTCCTCCTCCCTCCGGGGTTCTGGAAGCCCTGCTTCGTTCCCTGCTCTGCCCTCCAGGCTGAAAGTTCCCCACCACCCAGCTCTCGGGCCCTCGCCTCTCTGCAGCAGGGATCTTCATGTTCTGGGTCCCTTGCTCTCCCTTTCAGAGCTCAGGCAGCAGAGAGGCACCTACCTGACTCGGCCACGTCAGCAATAGGCACACCCTGCTCCTGGGACATGAAGCCCAAGATGGAGAAGACGACGAAGCCCGCCACAAAGCTGGTGACACTGTTCAGGAAGCAGAGGGCGACGGAGTCCCTGCGGGAGGGGTGAACGCAAGGGGAAGACAGATCAAAAGACAGGAAGCCAGTAAGGAGAGGGTGGGGAGGGAAAGGCGGGCAGGGAAGGGGCTGGAGGAAGAAGGGACAGCGGTGTTGGGGGCGGTGAGCAAGCGCCAGGAAGGGGAGAGGAAGGCGAGGGGAGGGACTGGGCCTGGGGAGGAGCCACCGTGCAGACCGACACCACCTGCCGCACCCTGGGCCCAGGACAAGGCTCTTGGTCCCTGCAGAGCTCACCCCTGGGACTCGCCCTCCTCAGCACCGGTTCACCGTCACCTACAGGGCCCGGCCAGCCCTTACCTGTAGCAGCTGTTGTGATACTTGTTGTAGCTGCCCAGGGCCGTGAGGCAGCCCTGGCAGATGGCAAAGGAGAAGAAGATCTGGGTGCCCGCGTCCATCCACACCTGCGTGAGGCCCGAGAAAGTGGTACAGGGGCAGGGAGGATGTCCAGGGCCTGGCACCAGCGCGGGCAGCACCAGTCTTCCCGCACAGCAGAGCTGCCCCTCAGCATCCCTGAGTCACACCTGCCCTGCCTGCCATGAGCCTGGCCTCCCTCTCTCCACAGCACAGGGGCCTTCTCACGGGCAGTGCCCTTTTCAGTCTGGTTCCCATCGGCACTTTGGAGACACTGAATACATGTGTGCTGCTCAGGCTGTACCTGAGACAGCAGGACTGGTCTGCAGAGGTAAGAGACACTGGTGCTCCTTCAGCTAGTGCACCTTTTTTAGAGCAGCGTGTACGGCAGCACCTTAGGCAGCTGCGACCTGGTGCACGGGCCACTTCATAAAAACATAATGAAAATCACCAAGACATGAGTGGGAAGCGGGGCAAAAAATGCACTCAGATAAGCTCTAGAGGAAAAACAAATGGTAATCCATATATCAGAAGTGCCCAGCCTCATCCATAGTAAAAAATTGAAACCATAAAGTTATGCTGCTTAGACCAGAGTTATCAAAGATAAAAATAAATTACAGTCAAATTTCACAAGGGCCCTGCAGAGAGAATGTATCCCCAAACAGTGGTAGTGAAAACCTACATTTCTCTAAATTAGCCCATCATATCCACGGGTGTCACATCCAAAGTTTCAACCAACGATGGATGGAAAATATTCAGGAAAAAGTCACATCTGGACTGACATGTCCAGATTTTTTTCTTTAGCATTATTTCCCAAACAATACAGTATAACAACTATTCGCATAGCATTTCCCTGGTAGTAAGTACTGTAAATAATCCAAATATGATTTGAGAAGATGTGCAAAGATTATATACAAATACTGTGCCATTTTAAATAAGTACTCTGAGCCTCAGCAGGCTTTGGTACTGGGGCCAATCCCTCTCAGATACCAAGAGACCACTGTATATTTAAGTGTAAGAATCATCCACTGTCAGGCCAGACTATGGGCTCTGAGGTAGGCAGGGAGATGGCTAGTGTTGTCCATGCCCTTCCCTGGCACTGAAACATTAATGCATCCTCAATGCATTTTTGTTCAATAAGTGGAGGAAATATTATACAGATGTTAAAAATGACATTTACAGATGACAGTAGCCAGAAAAAGGCTCATCATATAAGTGAGAAAAAAGGATATATGTCTCAGTATAATGATTTCAACTACGCTAAAAACACACCACCTAGGGGGGAAAAAAAAGGCTGGAAGGCAATATACTAAAATGCAAAAAGATTATGTCCTATTATAAGAAATTTGGGTTCCTTGTTCAGTTTTTTCTTGTATTATCTAATTTTTCTCCACATCTGCTGTTTTTAAACCCAACTTAAACCAGTAGGGAACTTTCAAAGTCTTGGGGCTTTGCACCAGTCGCCCCCACACATGCCCACCTGGGGGTCCTTGAGACGCAGCAGGTCTGGCTTCAGGTAGTAGATGATGCCCTCATAGGCCCCGGGCAGGGTGACACCTCGGATCAGCAGAATGATCAGCATCAGGTAGGGAAACGTGGCTGTGAAATAAACAACCTGGGGGAAGCAGCCAAGGTCACCACCGGTGGAGGTGGACGTCTCCAGCTCTCCTGCCCCCTCCCCGGGCAGCACGGTCACACCGCGCTCGGCGCCAGGCTCTGAGCCCACAGACGCAGCCGGACGGGTGGGCAGGGAAACTTTCCACAGCT